>JACBFG010000059.1:65120-141259 GCA_013435955.1 Diaporthe sp. HANT25 | reverse complement strand
AAAAAGTACGAGTTTATGTGGAAAAGGGCGGTCGCAATCCGGGGTGGTCGGAATCAGGTGAGGGTACGTTAGTATCGCTACCAAAGGTAAGAGATGCCTTTTTGCATTTGTCAGACATTCCATCTGAAAGCCCAAGTCCTTGATAATGAGAGCAGAGCAAAAATATTCCTTTTGTCTTCTTGACTTGAAGTCGTCCCGTTCACTCTGTTTAAATCTCAACACTGTCTTTATGTGAAAACATAGCACTACACTTCTTCTTCCGATACCATCTTCCAAGGTTCTCTCAGCGACTTTCGCAACACTTCAAACCACTGTTTTCCTTGTATTATTCCTGAATTTTCAAGATGAAAGTTTCCATGGAAATCATTATTTTATCAACTCCAGGCGCCATAGCCAACACCTTCCGCTCGAGATGGAAGAATTGACGGTGGCGCAGGACAGAGAGCACGATTGTTGGCCAACTCGATTACAGGAAGCTTTATCGTACGCCAACATTCTAGTTTTTGTATTCCGGTGCCCTACCTCTCCTCAATTGAAGTGGCGAACGATCTCTCTCATTCTATGCTTCACGCTCTATATTGCACACATGCATGTAATAATGCAGTGGTCAGCTACGCCTGTAGCCAATCGTGGAGCACGCTCGTACCAACACTTGCATCTTACATGCACGCTGAGTTGCCAACAATTGTGCCCGCAACAATTGTCCCCGCTCGCATCTGACTTCTTGCCTCCCTTCTCTTCGGCAAGCCTGATCCAGATGCTGTCTAAAGAGCCATATGTTCACCAACAGCCATGGCCTCAAATGATGACTACGTATTCACTCGAGATCTTCTCGATAACAGTCGGTGCGTAATATTTCCAAACGTCGCTATGTTGTCGATCAGAGCATATGTTTCTAACCAGAA
Organism: Diaporthe sp. HANT25; assembly: GCA_013435955.1. NCBI lineage: Eukaryota > Fungi > Ascomycota > Sordariomycetes > Diaporthales > Diaporthaceae > Diaporthe > Diaporthe sp. HANT25. The sequence goes on along the minus strand of JACBFG010000059.1, from coordinate 140,354 downwards.
TGTTTCACTCAAAAGGCTCAATTTGATGCATTATCATTGGGTGAAAGACTTTGGATATCTCATTCATCCGAGAATCCATACCGAAGGCGCCAACCTGAAAGTAGCAGACATCGGCTGTGGCACAGGGTGAGTGAATGACTCCTAGACTTCCAAGGGTATAAGCATCTGACCGATATATCGCACTGAAGAATATGGCTGCTCGATGCATATGACCGGCTCCCCAAGTCAACACAGCTCGTTGGCCTCGACATATCATTCGATGCAGCGCCACCACCCGAGACTTTCCCTGCCAATATCATATTCCAGAAGTGGGATGTTCGTGACCCTGTTCCTGACGAGTTGGTCGGCGCCTTTGATATTATCAACGTCCGCTTTATGGTTTTCGTTGTGCTCAAGGAGGAGGTCCCGCTCGTAGTGGACAAATTCATCCAGATGCTGAGTGAGTTGCACTCTTTCTTGGCTCATCTGATGCCTTCCAGTGTGTTTCCACGTTGCTAACCATACGGGTCTCCGCTGATTACAGAACCCGATGGCTACCTCCAATGGGTCGAGCCCGACAACCAAACCGTGCACGGCGAGCTGACAAAGCCGGAAAACAAAAAGACTAGCATCGAGCAGCTGATGAGTCTCCTGAAGTCCCAAGACCCGCGGCTGAACCCCACGTGGGTTCCAGACCTGCCCAAGATCTTCTCGGACCGCGGCCTGTCGGACGTTGATGCGGATGTGCACACCACCCCGCCGCACTGGGCGTACCTGATGCATGAGTGCGGCCTGATCATGCACGAGCTTATCGCACGCAAGACGCAGAATGAGCAGTTGGCGGCCGAGTTGAAGAGACTGGTGCCTTTGGCGGTGGAAGAGACCCGGAAGGGGGCTTACTTGGCCACTACCAAGTATGTCATCACGGGAAGGAAACCTTAGGAGCAAGTCAGGGCAGCCCTGGTCTCGTGGTCTTTCAACTGTCTTATGTATCAGAGGATCCGCAAACTAAATCATCATGCTGAGAGTGTAAGATACGACCTGAGCTGCAGCATCTCCGCTGATCCATGGGAGTGGGCCAGCTGAGGCGCCGTCAACGGCTGTGACCATCCTATGCCAAGGGTGTGTTGTGATAAGTTTGAAAATTGCACGCGAGATTGGCGGCGAACATCTCGAGTTGTTTACGTGTATATCGACGGTAGACCGCGCCCGAGGAGTAGACGTCAAGCATGCCCGCAAGCGATGTAGTTATTAAATCAGGATTTATCCCCAGTCATTCTCTGGAATCCCTACTTTGCACCAGTGGTAAACGAAGGGGAACAGTCTGACGTAGACGAAAATATCCTCTTTGAACTCGGAGCAGTTGTACAATAAATGTAAAACTTTTAACCCAATAGCTTGAGGTTTTGCAATGCCGAAGTAATGAAATATTTCTACAGAAAGCGCAGGGGCAAGTTATTGGATTGCCTTGGCACCATCCAGATCCGCCACACTGCATCGATGGCCAAAAAAAGCCTCTACTTACTGTAAACAGATGCCCACACGGGGGACTTTACCCCGCGCATCCGCGTTCCCATCACCCCACGAGCCCCACCATCTCGTGCTATGGGAGCTCGTCAGCGGCCGAGGAGATGGAGCATGCACGCACGACAAGCATCCGTGGACCAAGCCCGTCCAGCATGAAATCACTCAATCGAACCAACCAGCTACATAATAGCCTGAATTCTGGCGCCTCAATGGCGAGCGGATGATTTTCCACAACGGCCCGTTGCGCTCCAATCACGATGGATTGCGCATCATAAGCTACCGATGCCTTGTTTGCTATAAGTAGAGCTTAGCTCTAGCTGGCAAGCTGCTTGCCCCTCCTCGGCACAGCCGTCCTGCTTGCCCTTCCAAGTCCAATAGAGACACCAGACACTCGACACACAGTGCTCAGAACAGCTGCAAACATGTCTACCGACGAGATCTCCTTCCTCCCCCTCGGCGCGATCCTCCAGTCCCTGCACGTCGGCGGCGTCAACATCGTGCAGGGCTTCCCCGCGCAGGAGCACTACGAGGCGCACAACAGCCCACACTTCGGCGCCACCATCGGCCGCGTCGCCAACCGCATCTCGGCCGCCACGATAGACTCCCTCAACGGCAAGTCCTACAAGCTGCAGGCCAACAACGGGCCCAACAACCTGCACGGCGGCGAGAAGGGATGGGGCAAGAAGGTTTGGGATGGGCCCAAGCCTGTCGGCACCAGGGACGAGGCGGCGCCTGGTTTTGGCAAGTTCAAGGAGGGCGGCGAGAGCGTCAAGTTCAGCATCCACTCGCCTGATGGGGATGAGGGCTTCCCTGGTACTGTTGATGCGTCTGTTGTCTACACTGCTGGCAAGGACGACAAGGGCGCCACTGTGCTGGGCATGGAGTATGAGGCCACCCTCGTGGACGGCGCAGACGAGACGGTCATTAACATGACGAACCACTCGTAAGTGTCATCAAGATCACCCACTCACTTAATTGGACATGCAACCTAACGTTGTGACCCCCAAACAGCTACTTCAACCTCTCAGGCGGCCCCTCCATCGAGGGCACCCAGGTCGAGCTAGTAACAAACTCCTACCTCCCCCTCGACGATGGCGGCATCCCCACCTCGACCAAGCCGGCCCCCTACCCTGACTTCGAGGGCAAGAAGCCCTTCACCCTCGGCGCCGCCAAGCCCGACGTCGACGACTGCTTCATCCTCGACGAGTCCACCGCCTCCTCCGTGCCCCTCGACACCCGCTCCCGGCCCCTGACGAGGCTCGTCGCCGCCCACCACCCGTCCACGGGCATCCACCTCGAGGTCTACAGCACCGAGCCCGCGTTCCAGTTCTACACGGGCAAGTACATCGACGTCCCCGCCGTGGGCGGCGCCGCTGCGAGGGCCCCGCGGAGCGGATTCTGTGTCGAGCCTAGTCGTTACGTCAACGCGCTCAACGTCCCTGAGTGGAAGGGCCAGACGCTGTTGAAGAAGGGGCAGACGTACGGCGCGCGTATTGTGTACAAGGCGTGGAAGGAGTAAAAGGGGTGAGCGAGGGAAAATTGAGGGTTTGGTCTTTTGCAGAAGGCATCTGTTGCCTCTGGCCGTGGGCCAAAGCTTGCATGTAGCATAGCATACCCTTGCATATCGCATTGAATTAATCACATCTCATCCATACCCATATCCTGGTCGAGATCATCATCGCCCGCATCTTTCTGCGCCGGCGCAGCACCAGCAGTCTTCTCACCCTGCTTCCTATACAGCCCAGCCAGAAACTCGCTCGTACTCGCCTCCTCGATACCCTTATCCTCCCTCTTCTTCAGGAATCTCGGGAACCGCATGCTTAGCCCCCTATCCTCACTGACCAGCCCAATCGCCGCCGTATACACGGGACTCAACGTGATGTCGGCAAAAGCCATCTCCCAAACCTCTTGCGGCTCGAACCACACGTCCGGCTGCGGGCCCGAGTACTCGACGAACCCGGGCTGCCGCGCGTGCGTGTTCATGCGCTCGCCGGACCCGCCCTCGCCGCCGTCGTCGTAGAACTCCTTGTTAGCCTTGTAGAAGGCGTCCGTGAACCCGCTGATGCACTTGGTCACCACTTCGAGGCTGCCCGTCTCGTCGTTGCGGCACGCCAGCAGGATCGGCGACCACCACTTGTGCTTCCGCCCCTGCCCGTGCCATCCGGCCACGGGGACCAGATCCAGCGTGTCGAAGGTGGTGCCGTAGTCTTTCTTGACTTTTAGCCAGGAGTCGAGGCGCTTGTCGGGCTCGTAGGTTGCGAGAAGGGGCTTGCGGCGGGATTTCTTCTTTTCTTCGCCGTCTTGCTCCTCGGCCTTGCCCTTGCCCTTCTTTGTCTTCTTCCCCTTCGAGGGTGTTGGTGGTGGTTGAGTCTTAGCCGTCTCCGCACCAGCCTCACCTAGGTCGTCACCCTCGTAGGCGAGGTCGGGCAGATTGTCTAGGATCTTGACCATGATGCCTTCACACTTTATGTCTGTGGCTTGCTTGAAAAAGTTCGATACGGTCTCTGGATCCTGAGATGTGGCGTCAAGGCTTTTGACCCACGTGAACTGGTGCGGAACCTCCGTGAACAGCGATCGCAGGAGTTCTCGCCGCTCGCGAAAAGGTCGATCAAGGAGAGGCTGTCCGTTCAGGTACATCAGATCAAAAGCGTACATGCAGACATCAATGCTGACGCTGCCGATCTGTACGTCCTTCCTGGCCCTGTTAGACAACGTCTGGAACGTCTTGAGCTCTCCATTCTGGCGATCAATGGCGACCACCTCGCCCTCCATGATGAAACTCTCGACACCATCGCCGCGGACCTTCGGCATGAGAGCGACCAGGTCGGGGTATTTGTCGGTCATGAGCTCCAGGTGGCGGGAGAATATCGTCACTTTTCCCTTCTCGTCGCAGTGGATCTGTGCCCGTTGGCCGTCGTACTTGAATTCGCAGGCGAACTCGCGGCCGTCTAGCTTTGTCAACATCTCGGCCAGGTCTCTTGTGATGCTGCCCAACATGGGTCGTAATGGGATGTGTAGGGTCAGGCCACATCGGATCAGCAGTTCCTCGCACACGCCAATTTCAAGCATGATAGGAACGAGATCATTGTAGTTGGGCCGTCGGGCGAAACAGGCCTTTACAATCTCTTCGGCTTTTGCGTACGTGTCCGTGAGCTCCTCCTTCTTCATTGCTGCCAGCTCTTTCTGGCCTCTGATGGGGAAGTCAGCGTCTGGTGGCCGGGATAGCAGAAACGCTCGAGACAATGCAATCAGCATAGTTGTCTTGACTGCGCCAATGCGAAGGTGTTGGCACAGCGTTCGCACAATATACCTGCTCTCCTCTCCGCCCCTAGCATCTTGCAAGAGGCGGTCCACGATCCTCTGCTTCTGCTCGACACTCCCCTGGCCGGAACTGTTCGCAATTTTCACTAGAGAATCGTACACGGCCCTGATTGTCAAAGGTTTCGGCTTGCGCAAAGTGAAGCTCTGTTTCTTCTTGGCCTCAAAGGCCACGTCCCCTGGGTCGCCGTACTTGTCGTAGATGTTTTTCAAAGCCCGGCCGTCCAGGCCACAGACCTGTTTCAAGGCCTTGGAAATTGCGGAGCCACCCAAACCCAGCTCCAGGGAGATGTACGGTGGTGATATAGAGTTGGTCGCGAGCCAGACTGCAGGCAAGAGGCTGGCGGGGTCTGCTTCGATAAGCAGGCGGACACAGTTGACCAGTGTGTCGACTGTCTTTATGCGCTTGGTCGTTCCCCCAACCAACACGAAACATCTTGTGAGTAGAGCATACGAGGCATTCCCACCTTCTGCGGCCCAAGCCTTTTGCAGATCAGGTACGTACTTGGCCGGCTCGAATGTCAACGGGCTCTCGTCTAAGGGTATCGTCGCTGAAACCGATTCCTCGGCGTCGGCCATGGACTGCAGTGACAATGTGTTCTTCCCCATCTGCTTGAATGCTGAAGGAGGTGCACTTTTTGGTGTTCCTGGCGTCTCAGGCGTTTCTACTCCGGCACCCTGTGTTTTCGATTGTTCGGCATCCTGGACGTTCACAGATTCTGGCCTTGCCTGGTCTCCATGGGATTGTCCAGCTTGGGCATCCTCTTCGGCCCATTCAGCCTGGAGCTTCCTGGCGAGCTCTTCGTCCGTCAGCTCTTGCTCATTGTGCTTCACAACCGCGCCCTCCGGCTTCTCTGGAACGGGGTCAGAAGCATTCTGCTTCTGTTTAGCAAAGAAGTATTCCAGTCCCTTGGAGGGCTGCTTGCTGTCGCTGTTCAGCTTCCGCTTCTTCGCCGGGCTAGCCATGGCGGGCACTTTCAGGGTAGCAAATGCTTGGTAGTCTCCTGTTCGACAGGTCTCAGAAGCTATCGCATCACTCTGAGCATGATTACTGTGTCGCGGAGCTCAGGATAAGATTTGTCATCCATGTCCGACAGTCATTATGTAGCGATCGGTTTACTCAGGAGGTCCCCGGGCTGTGGTGAGCGCTTTGGCGGCTGAACAGATACGCTGCTGAGAATTTGGCTGGCTGAGTCCTATTCTAGCCGAAGCCTGGCTCAACATACATTGGGAAACCACGAACCCATTAGAGAAACGTTGGATGAGCTTGTCCCGTACCTGATCAGGCAGTACCTCAAAACTAGTGATGTCACAGTCCCTTGTCGCGTCTCGTCAGCCTCGACGCGCTAATTGGCCCGAGCGGTTGCTGACTTCTTCCGTGGACCGGACGCTAGTCCGTCTTGGGACTTAGCGCATCACACACCAGGCAGGAGTCAGACTGCTCTTACCCAGGCGCGCAGGTTCAATCTTTGATGGTGGGGCAGCCCAAGGAAAGATAGACAACGACAACTGGACTTTTGAACCTCACCCGAGCTACACATCCCTCGTCCTCACCTCGCAGCACCGCCTTACACACCCGTTGCCCAACATGAGCAACACCGAGGATCCCCAGGAGAGGCCACAAGACATCAACCAGATCATCAATGGTCTGGAGCGGTACAACCCAGAGGCTGTCGGCCCCCTCGAGAACTACCTCCAGCAACAATGCGAGCAGCGGTTTTGCGACGGCAACGCGAACAGGGTGCTGCTGAAGCTGTACGTTCAACATGACTCCTACAACCTCATCCGGGCTGCCTGTGTATTATGACGATTCAAATTTAATCACGTTTCCTATTACCTGACTGTCCTGCGGTCCACGCGACTGCGGCGCATGAAGTCACCTTCAACTATATCTGACCACACTACAACTGGCACATTCTCGACCGCCTCCACGAATGCACAAATATCGCATAGTGTATGCTGTTGGCTAACTCATTGCCCACCGGAACAGGTACCAACTCAACCCCGACCGCATTAAGGATGAGGTCATCACAAATATCCTCGTCAAGGCCATGACCGCCTTCCCGTCACCACAGTTTAACCTCGCCCTGCACCTCCTCGCCCCCTCATCTCTCGCCCCCGGCACCGAGCTGTCCGAGGCAGTCACCAAGCTGCGAGCACTCAACGCACACCTCCAGGGCGCATCCTTCAGCCGCTTCTGGGCCACCCTTGACTCGGACGACCTGTACGCTGATCTCACCACCGACATCGACGGATTCGAGGACACTATCCGAGTCCACATCGCTCAGATTGTCAGCGAAGCCTTTAGGGAAGTGCAGATTGACATTCTGGAGGGCTGGCTCGGTCTGGAGGGCAAGGACTCCGTCCAGAAGTACGTTACCGACACGTGCGGCTGGAAGGTCGAGGGCGACAAAGTGCTCATTCCCAAAAACGCCGACAATGAGGCCAAGAAGGCTGAGATCAGAGAGGACGTCAACGTGGATATGTTCGCACGCATCATCCGGAGGTCATGGGAAGAGGTTGCCTAGATGTCGCACAATGAGTGAACGACCAGGGAAAGCCCGCGCCGGGATGGGGCAGGAAAGACGAAGGCTTTCGGACCGTGGCATGGTTGCATTTAGCACTTTGGCGTTAAGGGATGGTGGGATACTCTCGGGCCCGAATATGGCCTGATCGATCGATGACTTGGTAGCCGGGCGTTCGCCGAGCTGAGGAATAAAAAAAGTCTATAATTGCCTCCATCCACATCTTGCAGCCTCACGTCGGATGTACAGCACTTGCGCGCCGGGATACAAGTTATAGCAACGCGCTACCATTGCGCCGAATTCCAATGGAAGCCTGGGGGCTTTCGCACGCCACTTTCCCAACCACGAGAACAGGACTGGCTCTGTTAAGTCTCGAGTGGCTGTAACTTGGTCTGCCACGACCAGGGCCATCATTGCATAACGTCGATGGACTTGACATACAGATAGCTCGCTCAGACAGGAATGAGCCAAGCACAAGTCTGTCAGCTGTCATCGGGGAGCGGCCTCTCAAGTTCCATTTTTATCACCCTTTCGTTGGGAACTTGGCGGCTGATCAGACCAGTCAACCAAGGACGATCCCTCGGCACGCAGTGCAACCTTTGTTGCGCTTGTAAGTCGAGCCAATAGCCAGAACACCATGTAGATAGGGCTTCTGATCAATCCATCTATATCACATTCATTGGTCACTTGCATGAAACTTTTCAAGGTGCAAGGTGTCTTTGGTCGCAAGGGAATGTTCTGCTCCCCAAATATGGGATATTTGTAAAAATGCAGACATTACAAAACCTGCCAAGCTCCTGATCCATGAAGTAGCATGCACTTGCCGTCTACCACTCGGAGGATGAATCCACTCAAGACTGGGCCAGTCTGGTCTACATGCACTACACGATCCGTCGTGATGCCTGAGAAGCTGAGCTAGATTGTCAGGTGAGAAACGCTGAATACTATTGGCGGCAAAGCTTTGGGAATCATATATGTCCAGGGCTTGGTGTGGACTAGTTCACAATGAGCATTGATACAACTAATTGTGTTTGGCTTTGTTGACTATCTAGGTATGTACGAGCGTAAAGAAGTAGATACAGGAGAATGGGAGCTAATGGCCAAGCGGGCTGTCTCTCATCCGAACAAGACTCAATGTCATGGGCGTGGGCCAGTTGAAAATCTAACTAACAGGTGAAGACATCAGGCCCAGGCACTGTGTATGAGGTGACAGGAGGGTAGTACTGTGATTTCATGTGTTAGCAGTTTCCAACAGTGAAGCCTTCGAGCTACGTACGATGTTGATTTTGACACCGGGGTCAGTTCCCTGTTCGTCGACTGTCAGCTCATGTACAAGCACACGGAGAGAATGACAACGCAAATTCAAAGCATTTTTATCGGCGTTGATTACCCACCTTGTAAGCACCAGGGAAGCTGACGGTGTTGGAAGGCGTCTTGGAGCCCGTGCCGCCAACAACGTTGATCTGGGCACACTCGGTGTAGAACTGAGCGCCAGGGTAGTTGCCGGCGCCGTGCAGCGCGATCATCTCGGCCCGGAGGAGGTACTGGCCTGGAGCAATGCACTCGGGGATCTTGATCTGGTGCTTGCCCTGCCCGTTGATGACCTTTTCGGTGCCCCAGACGCCGTTGCTCAGGCCGTCTTGCTGGATCTTGAACCAGCCTCCGCCGACGCCCGTGTCGGTGGTAGCATCAGACACCTTCTTGAGGTAGGCGATCGTCGGTCCCTTGTGGGAGATGTCCATTACGTCGGCAGGGGCCGAGCCGGTCGTGCTGAGCATGTAGCGCCAGACCGCGGTGACCGTGGAGCCTGCCTGGACGGTGATAACCTTGGAGGTTGGGGTGGTCGGGTTCGGGGGCCCGTTGCAGGCTATCGAGTTCGAGGTCACGTCTTCGATCGGGCCGTTGTAGGAGGGCACGCGGAGGCCATTGCCTACTCCCTGGTTTGTGCCACCGACTTCGAGAGAAGAGAATATAGTGTGTGCGCTCGCCAGGGAGGCTGTTAGGATGGGAATGAGCACCTTCATTGTGGTCTGTCGTCAAACTCAGTAACAAGGATTATGATGAGGTGAGTTTGAAAGAGACCGTGGTGATGAGGCGTGATGGCTTGATTCCTTCGAAGGCAGTCTTCATCGGAATGGAAATTGTTCACTGTCTTTATATTGAAATCAAGACACAATCCGTCATGTCCTCATACAACAGCTGACCGCAACTAGTCTCACTATTCCGGATTCTCGAGCCGTAGGAGCGATGAGTCTGTGTGTTTGGGCCGGTGCCCAGGAGCCAAGCCCGCCAGGACGGCGAGATATCAGCCGTGATGTTTACGGAAATGTAAAGGGGACCCAATATTGAAGAAGTCTCTGAACTCCAACAAAGTCGGTGTCGAAATCCAGACTTGTGTCCATACCCAAAGTCTTCGACATTGCTAATATGGACTTTGAAACCAGATAAAATATCTCAACGCCCTGAGAAATAAAATTGTGCGTCTCTCAGGACCAGAAAATGTCTGGCGAAATACATCCATGTTGTGTGTGGAAGATACGGCACATAGGCTGTGACGGCGTGACTTGTAAGAGCCTTGTTAATATCATGGCACTTCCACGACCCCAACAGATTCTGAAAGTCGTGGATTTGATGCACAGCATTATGATGGAACTTGGAAGAGGTGATCCTATTTCCGGCTTGGAATTTCATGTCAGCCACTAGACATATTATCCTGTGGCACTTGACTGTAGCAGTCTAGCCGGCACAGTTGGAGGACAGGTTCGGCTCTGCTGCCGAGTCTTGGCTACCTCCGGCTCCCGAAAACTATCAATTCGGCATTAGCGTCCAGAGTCGAGCTTCGACATAATCAGGTCGCGAACACCTTGGCATTGTAACTCTATCATTGTTTAGATAATCACGCACTGGCGGTGACATCCGGCAGTGCAACAGGGAGTGAATGATGTATACCAAGCGCCGAAGAAGGAAGGTCAGGCGGTGTGAGAGCGGGGACTATCGCGGTGAAGATAATGGAACTGTAGGCGTCGTGAACCTTCCGGCGGTCGCGAAGATGATGTTTGCTGCTTCTCTCGTGCAAGCACTTTGCTGGCTTTGTGTTTCTCATCGCTGCAGGTGAGCTCAAGTACAAGATGCTGTCCTCTCCGTCTCTGTGGGTGTTCGCCTCTGCAGTCGCTTCGATTAGGCCGTCGTTGGGTCAATTCCCTCCGACGCCTGAGGGAGTGACGGTACTTAATTCGAAGTTCGATGAGAATATCAAAATTAGCTACAAAGAGGTTTGCCCCCAAGCTTGCCCTCATTATTCGGATGAAGAGAGACTAACACGCCCAGCCCGGCCTCTGCGAGACGACCGAGGGCGTCAAGTCCTACGCCGGGTATATCCATCTCCCTCCCGGAACCCTCGAGGGTGTGGGCCAAGAGCAAGACTACGCCATCAACACATTCTTCTGGTTCTTCGAAGCGAAGAACGATCCCGAGAATGCGCCTCTCTCAATTTGGCTGAACGGTGGCCCTGGCAGCTCTTCAATGCCTGGTATCTTCAACGAGAATGGCCCCTGCTACATAAATGAGGATTCCAATTCTACGACCCTTAGAGACTGGTCATGGAACGACAACGGTGGGTACCCACATCATGATCGATCTTGTTGCTTGACTCACAAATCATAGTCAACATGCTGTACATTGATCAGCCTGTTCAAGTTGGATTCTCATACGACTCCCTGCGGAACATCACCAGGGACTTGTTTGGCGGAGTACAGACCCTGAATGCTTCCGATCCAATACCAGAGCAGAATGCCACCTTCCAGACGGGTACCTACGCGAGTGGCGACCGTACTACGACAAGCTGGGGCAGTCGAAATGCTGCTATCGCCCTGTGGCATTTCTCCCAGGTATGGTTCCAAGAGTTTCCCGGCTACCACCCCAACGACGACCGCATCAGCATTGCTACGCAATCTTACGGTGGCCGCTATGGACCGGCATTCTCAGCCTACTTCCAGGAGCAGAATGAGAAAATCGAGAATGGTACCTGGGATGGTACCGAGGGTGAACAGTACATTTTGAACCTTGACACGCTGCTCATCGTCAACGGCTGCATCGACCGTCGAGTCCAGTGGCCTTCGTATCCCGAGATGGCATTCAACAACACGTACGGAATCGAAACAGTCAACGAGACGGTGTACGAAGGCATGGTGGATGCATTTTACCGTGAGGGCGGCTGCCGCGACCGGATCGACACTTGCCGCGAGGTGTCTGCCGTGTATGACCCGGAAAATATCGGCATCAACGCCACCGTCAACGACATTTGCGAGGACGCCGAGACATACTGCACGAACAACGTCCGAGATCCGTACCTTGACATCTCCGGTCGAGACTACTATGATGTGACCCAGATCGACCCAACGCTGTTCCCGCCGCCGTTCACCCCGGGATACCTCAACCAGCCATGGGTCCAATCAGCCCTTGGAGTCCCTTTGAACTTTAGCGGCAGCTCTTCTGCCTCTTCGTCGGCCTTCCGCGGTATCGGTGATTATCCTCGTCCAGGCTGGATCGAAGATATCGCGTACCTTCTGGAGAATGGTATCAAGGTCTCGCTGATCTATGGAGATCGAGATTTTGCGTGCAATTGGATCGGTGGCGAGCAAGTATCCTTGGCCATTCCATGGGAAGAACAGGAAAACTTCGCTGCATCGGGCTACCAGCCTCTTGTGACCAACAGCACCTACGAAGGCGGCCAGGTGAGGCAGTATGGCAACTTGTCGTTCATCAGAGTATACCAAGCCGGCCACGCGACGCCGGCGTACCAGCCTGAGTCTGCTTACCGCATTTTCAACCGTGCTCTTTTCAACCGCGATATTTCAACTGGCGAGATCGACACAGCGACGAACACTACGTACGGTACAGTTGGCCCGTCCGACTCCTTCGGCATCAAGAATGAGGTTCCCCCGCAGTACGAAGACTTCTGCTATGTGCTAGACCCGAGTACGTGTACAGAGGAGCAGGTTGCGGCTCTGCGTAATGGCAGTGCTGTCATCGAGAACTATATCGTGACGCAGCCGGCTTATAACACCGAAATGGATCGCGCCGTCAAGGTGATGGCAAGAGACATGTGAGTTGCACCGACCGTCATTCGAATTACTCAATGCACTGACATTTGTGAAGCCTCGATGAAAAGTAGATGAACACTTCGTTTAGCTCTTTGCGTACCCCAATAGAATATTCTATGCACTTTCAGTATGAATTATCGTACCTATGGCAGCTCGAGCTACTTCAATCACAACAAAACACAATTCTAAAAGAATCAAATGAGTATACTGCAGGCTATCTACTTAAAGATGATGTGCTGCGGTCTTCCGGTCTCAAACGCATAGCGTTGTCTGTGATCCGCAAAGGTACTACTAGTAGTTAGTAGCTGCCAGTCCGCATTGCACTGACTATCCTATGTTGCTATGTTGCGTGGCATAATCACAAAGTTGCCAGTGATACTCAAATACATGTATCTATTCACCGAATCAATTGATAAAAAGTCAATGTTACTTCTGTCCTGTCCCTGTAAACTCGCAACAGGCAATCTTTTCTGGAAGCCTTGATGCATCGAGACGAGCTGAACATCTCACCGCTCTGAAATCGCCAGTCGATCGCCAAGGTAGCTTAAGTAGTTTGCTCGAATTGTAACACCAAGGATATTGGTCAACAGATGGTCAATCTTCATCGCGCGATTTCTTTAGACTTGCCTTGATACGAGCACGGCATCTTCCGCAGCGGGGGCCTCTTCAACAAGCAAGCGATCTTCAAGCCCGCATTTCCAGCCGCACCTCAAAGCGCCTAATGCCGATAATTAGCCGAACTGTGTAACAACTACTGTCTGCTGAATGTTATCTTGTCTGTATGTAGTGTGACCAATATTACGCTTTCGAGACTGCCGTCTGTGGGGTTCGAATTAAGCGAAGCCGTCTGGTTCATCCAAACTCCATCACCTCTTCCTTTTCCTGCAAGCCACAATAACAATGCATGAGAAGCCATCGCCCTGTCCAATTGACAAATAAATATTGCGTGATCGGGCATGGCGTGTCTGCCATACCAACTGGTCGAGCCTATCGGGCGCGTGCTGTCTTGCATAGAAATAATTTGCCTGCCAGTCCCTCCCAGTAGTTGATGTGGGTGGACCATCGTCCTCACCCGTACTACCTTCCTTGTTGGATTGATGCCCTAGACTGCCCGCAGATAACTCCCATAACTTCCGTGGATCGGTACACCGACCACTCAAATACGAAGTAATCTTCAATGGCGGCGGAACAGGAAATTGAGTATTCGGCTCCATCGCTCGGGACCGAAGAAGCAGCTGGCATGCGACGCTTTGATGGCCGTGAGTCTCTCTCACCATTGAATGAGCCTGCCCTGACCCAGACTGACGGCCCATAAGAGACGGACAAGTCACCACGAGAAAGCCATACTGGTCACCTCTCGGATTCACAACTCGAGGGTCCGGATTGCGCCAGTTGGCAAGATGCTCCCAACTGGAGATGCCACGCGTCCTTTGGCGATGATAGAACGACCGCGACTGTCGGCGCTTTTGGTCAACTGTTACAATTCAGTGGTTTCCTGGGCGTTGGGAGCTCCGGCATGTTCAGCGCGGATCACAGTGATGTGACAGAGCCATACTTGACATTCTTGAGAAACATGAGACTCCAGAATTTGTCCGATCAACCATTTCTTTTCGGATCAGAGCAGTCGGATGGCTGTTACGGCCTCACATTTCCGGACCTCACTTTGACACCAGATGCCCGGCCCGATCTCAAATGGACATTCTGGAGGTGGCCGCGGCATATATACCCCCCAGGAAGTTTTGAAGAGTTTCCAAATCTAAAATTGACAATACAATGGATGGTCCAGGACAATACCGTATTACAGCAATGCCTGCTGGAGAATATTCACGACGATGAGATTCAGGTTGATATAGTGTTTCATAAGTCAATGCACATCAGAGACCTGGATCACCTGGACTGGCAATACAAGTTCAATGAAGAGGATGACAACTATGAAATCAGGCACGGGCCAAAAGGCCACAGTTGCGTCTTCGTACATAAACTCAACACAGAACCTCCTTCTGAGAACACCGCAGCCAGCAGTCGATTGCGCCATTCGACCACAACTAGCATCGAAGATTTGCAGGAACACGCGGAAATAGTGGCTCCGTATGTACAACCTTCTTTCGAGAAAGTTCAGGAAGATTCACTGACTGGTTCTGACGAAATTCAAGGCCGGAGGGTGGATCTGGGTCACGCAGACCACTCCAAGAAGACAGCCCCAGCCACAAATCAAGCTCAAGCAGTCACTCAAGGACGAACGAGGCCCGAGCCTACGATTCCAGCTCACAACATCACAGCATATCTGTGATTTCTTCTGTCACTATTGATGACCAACCTCAGATTTTCGAAGACAAGAAAGACAAGGCCAGTCCTCAAAAGTGGTCAATTTCTGTGAAGGGCCGACAGCCGCCAGGACCCGATGGTCAAACCCGGGCTCATGAAGTGATCACCGCATATGAAATGAAGATTCTTGACGGCTTGGAAGCTGACTTGCAGGCCTACGTCATCCCATTACACAAGATGAAAGTCAGTCAATTTCTTCGGGACCAGCAGCCAGAATACCCAATGCCTTTATATGTTCCGATTCCGGAAGAACTAAAGCCAGCGGAGCACAATGAAGGCGGCGATACAGCACGAACCCAAACGCAGCACTTTCCTATGGAACCAGCGAGTGCTAAACAGGGGACAATGTCACCGGAGACCCACTTGGGGTTTGCCGCACGACGAAATCTAGAGCACATACTCTCGGCCTGTATCATCCGAGCGACGCCAAAAGTATCTACAGTTCCGAGTTCTCTTCCGGAAGAACTACGTCATGTGGAAGCATTTGCCTTGACATGCGGCGATATGTCGGGGCACAGAATATGTTGGTCTGCCAGCTTGTGAGTGTCTACTTATGTGAGCCTCCAATGCCACCCTCAGGTAAAACTGACGTTCTACGGCAGTTTCGCGTTTCAATTCCTGATTGAATCCTACAAGATTCTCCGCCGTCTTCCCAAAGAGCAAACCATGTCTATTCTCGACCGAATTCAGAAAGCTTGCCTCGGTCATCTCAAGTGGCTCTATCTCTCCCAAGAGCAGAGTGGCCAACGCTTCGGAGAAAGTTACTGGGTCAACGGCAAACTGACAGTCGACCCAGACTTCTCTTCCTCTGGGCTGCCGGTAAACAGCCTCCTCGACACAGGATTCCAAATATTGAAAGTAGCCGCTTGCGCAGACTTATTTGCTAGCAAAGATACCCCAGCTGAGCTAATGAGCGAATGGGCACTGTCTTGGCTAGACTCGATGGAGAGGTCTGACAGGCGACAAAAATACGCTTGGCCTCACGCCGAGGACGAGGGAGTCAACAAGTTTCGATTAGACGGCCACGTCTGGATTTGGCGAGCATTGAAATCGCTGGAAAACCATGGTGAAAAATTATGGGACCTGATGTCTCAGAAGGTATGTGCAGTTGGGAAACACAATGCTCCGCCTCCCGAGGTGGACTCAGCCTGCTGTTGCCGCTAATAAGCAGTAGGCTTCTGACAGCTTGACCACCCAGCTATCCAAACGAGATATTGGAAGGCTTCGCAAGACTTTTGCATCTGATACCGTCCAGCGCGAGGTTGCCAAACGTTTCACGACAGAGAACGACGTGTTTCAGAAACGGATGCTCGCGGTCACCAGATCTGCGAGGAAAACCAGATTTCTTTTGCATTCTCGCGACACAGCGCTGTTCTACAACGAGATGTTCGATTTCCTTGGGAAAGATACATCAATTCAGGACCTTTGGAAGAACACAATCAATTGCCAAATGTTTCATGACGGATATCAAGAATCAAACTGGGAAAACCCTCTGCGTTATGCCCTATGCATCATGATGGGCACCCAAGGACTCAGTATCAACAGCAGAACACCAGATGACATGGTCCAGAAAGCAACAGATATCCTATTCCGAAGCTCTAGTTTCAACGGCTTTTTTCCAGGGAGGTTAGAGTTGTTGACGAAGAGACCAGTGCCAGTGTGGTCGATTGGACGGGAAGACAGGGACTTCTACTATCATGCCAGCTTCGAGATTCCGTACATACTTCTCACACGCGCCGACTATGTGAGCGGTGTCTACAAAAGGCTTGCGTCGCCCAAGACTGAGTCGACAAAGCCCCAGCCAGATGGCAAGGCAGGCCGTGGAGTCTATATCCCCCTGCAAGGGCTGCAATCAACAGAGCCAATTTCTCAGCCTCGGTGGGAATCAAATCCCGTTACGGGTGAATCGAATCAGCTTGAGGCCCTCCTGAGTCTATCAAAATTACTCTTGAGCCGGTCAACAATGCCTTATCTGGATACTCATGATGCTGCCGGGAATGTCAAGCAAGCCGCATCACCACAGCGATTGACAATGAAGAAAGGCATGCCTTTCAATACTCTGATCAACTCTAGCAGCATTGTGAGGGTCGAAGACGAGTGGTTGTTCAAGTATCCCGAGTTTTTCATGAGAAAGACGCCTGTTGACAGGGTGGCTTCTGAGAGGTATGTTTAAGTGTACATCAAACTTGGACCTCATCGCTTACTCACAATTTTCGGCAGTGATCTGCGTCCGGAACTTGATTTCTGCATGATTGATATTCCTAGCAAGAAACTCATCGAAGGCAAGCAAACGCGTCGCAGCCTCAGATTTAGACATCGGAACCAAAATGATGAGCTATTCAGATTACTGAGGCAAACTCGGACGGCTAGAGATTCCAAAAAGCGTCTTATTCACTTTCACAGAGCTACAGAAAACGTTATCACCACATGCTGTGGCGCAACTGAAGACTCTGAAATAGACAACATGCGGGACTTCTTCGTACGGCACGCCTATTACGACAAGCATGCAATGGACCAGTGCAGCATGGTTCACAATACTTGGGAGACAGAGTTGCATTTGAGTTACTTCCAAATTCTCGAAGGTTCTCAAAACCCTCTTCCTGGTATTCCATCCATAAGCTCCAAGTCGTTCCCCGGAGGCCGGGAAATGCAGATTGTCAGAGCATCGGTGAGTTTCCGGTTTCAAGGAGACTTCTTTGACCGCTTCTGGACTTGCTACATGCTTGAACATTCCCACAAGGGAAAGGTATCCGACTACTTTCTCCTCGAGCAAAAGGAAAATCGCCAACGAAAGGTTCTTGAGGAGCGGTACTTCTTCAACATCCTTGTGAACTTGATACAAAGCACTGAAGAGATTTTGGACGAGGTCAAAGATTGCTTGGGATTCAAATCAGGAATGTTCTCCTCATCCATTCACACCACCAATGCGTACTCGAGTTGGAGCGATCTTTGGCAAAAGTTCGAGCCTCTTATCCAGGAATTGGACGATGATCTAAGCTCCACTCGAGTCACCGTCGATCAATGGGAGGCAAGAGAAGAAGAAAGGGGGGAAGAAAAGCCTCGCTGGACCAATAACGACGAGAAAAAGTATCGAGCCTCCATTACGAGAATACGGCGGGAGATCAAGCATGAGAGAAGGAAGTTGAAGGATCTTCACTCATACATCAGGACATTTCGTGAGACATGCTCAAACCGTCTCGTCAAGGCTCGAGAGGAGTTGAGCTTCCGCAGCGAGCAGAACATCGCAATGTTCACCTACGTTACAGTCGTGTTCTTGCCCCTCGGATTTACTGCAAGCCTTTTCAGCATGAGTGGATCTCCAGAAAGAAGTCTTGTCATCAACATGGTTGTCGCTTCAATCATTGCATTGGCTGTTACGGTCGTTACATTGATGAATGCCAAAGCACTCGCCAGCGTTATGGAGATGTTGTCAAACCGATTCAAGTACATCACTGATCGCGCGAGGGAGTCCAGTGTCATGGCAGAGAACCACACAATTCAGGAGAATAATGACACGACATTCGCTGATGGTGAACACGAATCTATCCATTTGGATAAGTCGTCGAAAGATGCAAGTACGTGGAACTTGATCTTCTGGATAAGCTTCGTCTTCGTCGAAGTACCAGCGAAAAGTGTTGTGATTGCGTATCACAGTCTGGCATGGCCGTGGCACAACAACAAAGACTTGAAAAGTTCGATAGAGTCTGAGCGCACCGAATCCGTGGCAGCTGAATCGCCGAGAATTTCAAAACTAAAGCTCATCATTTCCAAGCTTGCCAACTACATTTCGATGTTGTCATTGGTTTTGGCAATCTATTTAAGCATTCAGCAGCGCACGATTGAGATTTTGCAAAAAAGGGCTGGCAAGAAATCGCAAATGAAGAAAGTCGCTCCCGTGCTGTTGGCAATCTTCATACTACCCGTGTTCTTGACGACCTGGATATTGAAGACTCTCTACTTCATCTTCTTAGATTTGATGGTTTATTTTGGAGGTGAGAGCGCTTACAACACTCCGCAGGCCTCAGTACTGTGCCAACTAACCGCGATGACGCAGAACACCTGGTCAACTGGCTTAAGAAATCATTGCCCGAGGTCGATCAGACTGATAGGAAATTGATATTGAGTCTAACGAAGTCACGACGGCCTGTGCGGGCTGTCAAAGATTACCTCTGGCCACCGGAGAGAGAAAACGAACCGAAGCTGCCTGACGCTCCATAGCGATAGTTAGTGGAATGTTTGTCATTCACTGATTGGGAGGATTTGTACTTTTCGGAGTCTCTAGCTGGCTAGGGAACATGCACGCATCTTCTTGAGAAAGTGAGCTGCTCTCTGGACAGGACATTAGCACAGAGACCTTCGTTTGCGAGCAAGTTATGGCAGTAAAATGGCGTGTGGGTATCGCCGCTGTCCGCGCCAACGCGCCAGCGCAGAGTGCAGAAAGCAAATTCGTCATTTGACAATTTCTTTGGTTAGATAGAAAGCTTAGTAGTGGATTAAATGATGAGATGAACATGAATTATTGGCTTTTAATGAGAAAGAGCTGAGTCTTAGTGGATAATGGCTAAACATAATTTGTAGGAGAATAGTGTGAAGATAGGTTGGATCACCGGTAACGTGGCGTGCACATGGTAACATACAGGACTTCAGGACATCTGCAATATATCTGGGTCGCCATGTTACCTGTAATAGATAGATTAAGAACAGGGGATAGACGAAGCAAGCATCAGGCATGGGAAATCAGCTGGTCCAAGGGATCTTCAGTCAGCAACGGACGTACGGAGTTGATCTCACGTAATGGAACGTGCCGCCAAGGGAAGATAGGACGGGAAAGCATGGCTAAGAAAGTATGGATTTCCCCATATGCATCGTTCTTCTGTCGTGTAACATATGTGATGGGAATGAAAGAGGAAGGCAGGTATGAGCAGTGAGGGGGAGCCATCGCGGAGAATTGCCCTCGTCGACGGTGTCAGATTACCCAGTGCTTGGCTATTGTGGCCCTCTATGTAAACGCCTTGGCTTCTCTCACGCCTTGAAGATTCTAGTACTCCTTCATTTCTGTAACAACAAGTTACTAGCCATCCACTATTGCCTAGCACTGTGACAAACGCTCTTCATTTCTCGATTTTTATCTCCAGACAAAGCTGGCAGCTTGAATGACCAGGTAGTCTTCCGACGGTACCGGTTTCTGTGGCTTCGTTCTCAATCCATTGAACCCCTCTTAAAGTGCTATAGGGTGTTCCTTCACACAGGGAAAAAAAGATCCAGCTTTGAAAACATGCCTTTGTCCACAAAGCTGCTCGACGACGCCCGCGAGTTTGATGTGATTATCGCCGGAGGTAAGGCCTGCCAAGAGATACGTCCAAGGACAAGACCTCCATTCTCCCAATTCTGACCACCGCGTTGAACTCTCTAGGCGGTACGGCGGGCTGCATCATAGCCTCACGGCTGGCTGATGCGAGCCCAGAGCTCTCAATCCTCGTGGTTGAGTCCGGCCCAAACAACCGCGATGATCCGGATATTGTGCACCCGCCATTTTTCCACACAAATCTCCAGCCCAGCAAGCACAAGCTTCTGTTCTACAAGGGGAAGATGTCACCCCAGCTGGCGGGTAGGGAGCCAATCGTGTCCACCGGCGGCCTGCTAGGCGGCGGCTCCTCGGTCAACGCCATGATGTACACCCGCGCCCAAGGCTGCGACTTCGATTCCTGGGGCACGCCCGGGTGGTCCGTTGACGATATGTGGCCGTTGTTAAAGAGAGTGAGTTGATTTGATGTTTCCCATCTACCAATGTATGAGGACTCCTAGATCCTTGAAGAATACGTATTGATGGCGAACGTAGATCGAAACATTTCACGGCCCTGGAGCCAGCCAACACCACGGATATGACGGGCCTGTAAACGTGTCTGATGGCACCTACCGATGCAAGAAATTCGAAGACGACATTCTTTCCGCGGCCGAGAAGGTCGGCTACCCCGAGTTGACAGATCTCCAGGACCTGGACACCAACAACGGATTCAGCCGCTGGCTGCGCTACGTAAGCCCAGACGGCAGGCGGCAAGACGTCGCTCACACATACCTGCATCCGAGGCTTGAAGGGGGCAAGCACCCAAACCTGCACGTGCTCGTCGAGTCGCAGGTCCTACGCGTCCTCTTCAAGGGGACGACAGCCGTCGGCATCGAGTACCAGCCTAACCCCGACTTTCAAGAGCCGATGCCCCTAACGATGACGTCTGTGAGGACGGTCACGGCACGGCGGATGGTCATCCTTTCTTGCGGCGCCCTCGCGACGCCGCGGCTCCTCGAGCGGTCCGGAGTAGGCGATGCGCGCATCCTGGAACGAGCCGGCGTACCGGTGGTGGCAGACCTCCCTGGCGTCGGCGCCGATTATCAGGACCATCACCTGGTGTACTACCCGTACAAGACCGACCTGGAGCCTGACGAGACGCTCGATGGGATCCTTGCGGGGCGCGAGGACCGGCAGGCGCTGATCGATAACAACTCGAGCATGATGGGCTGGAACGGCGCGGACATTGGTTCGAAGCTGCGCCCTACGGAGGCTGATGTCACGGCTCTGGGGCCGGCCTTTCGCGAAGCTTGGGACCGAGACTTTAAGGACGTTCCGAGCAAGCCGCTTATGCTCACAGCTGCCTTTTCGTACTATTTCGGGGACCCAGCTGCCGTTCCCCCCGGGCAGTATATGTCCATGCTGAATTATACGGCGTAAGTTAGCTATCTCAGTTTTGAGTATTGGCCATACCACAGAGAATACTGGGATTTAGAGATAAGCCTAAGGCATGGCTCACTGACATGCCCACCACCTCACAGATACCCATACTCACGTGGCCACGTCCACATCACCGGACCAAGCATCACCGACCCAATCGACTTTGACGCCGGCTTCCTGTCAGACAAGGACGACATCGACCTGAAGAAGCACGTGTGGGCGTACAAGAAACAGCGCGAGATCATGCGCCGCACCAAGATGTACCGCGGCGAGATCGCGTCCGGCCACCCGCGGTTCGCCCCGGACTCGGGCGCCGCGTGCGTCGAGGAAGTCGGTGATGTCGGCGCTGGGGGTCACGGCAGGGAAGTCGATATCAGATACTCCGCCGAAGACGACGCCGCCATCGAGGACTGGCTGCGCGAGAATGTGGCGACCACGTGGCACTCGCTGGGGACGGCCAAGATGGCGCCGGCGGGTCGCCTCGGCGTCGTTGATGAGGCTCTTGGTGTTCATGGTCTGCGAGGCCTGAAGCTGGCTGATCTGTAGGTATCCGTTATTGACTTTGCCCCGGCCGCCCTCTCCCAATATCTCGTTTCAGGGGTCGACTGGGGCACATCTTCAATCGTTGCTAACAAACCTATGTTCTGTAGGAGCATCGTTCCCGAGAATGTCGGCGCCAATACGGCGAATACGGCCATGGTTATTGGCGAGAAGGCCGCGGACATCTTTATCAAGGAATTGGGCATCGCAGGTGCTTAAGGAGCGCACACCTGGAAGTTCCTAAGCCAGCGTAGGCGATATTGTTTTGGCTTTTCGCTACGACGTCTTCGTCAAGCGGAGGTTTGAGCCACCGCCGGCTTGACCTTGGTATTGAGCTTCCCGAGTCACAACTTCTGGTGTTATGATGCCTGTGTTTTTTGTTTCTTCATCTCCGTTGCTGTTGAATTGTTAACTTTCTCATTGAGGTTGCCAACCAAAATCGTTCATACTTCTCCTTTATGGCCTTTCGCTCACTTGCCTTCCAGCCACCAGCGGTGTATTTGGATAGCTGACCGAACAGTCTGCCCCATATTGGTGGCCAAATGTCGGGTATTTAGCATAGAGAATGTCTTGAAGAAAACACTCCATCTGTTTATCTGTCTGGAAAGGGTATCGCCTAGGAGAAAACATTTAACGCGTTTGTTTGCATATTACGTAGTGGGTGACTTGTATCTCTGCATCTGTATCTTGTGTTCTGTATGCTGCACACTTGTTGTATATTCACAACTCCGGGCAACCCCAAAAAATCCTGCATAAAGCTTCTTGCCTCAAAGTACAGGCTGAGCGTGAACTTTTGTCAACTATCGGATATCATTAAAGGAAAGCCAAGGAAGTCGATCGTGTCTCCGTACACACAAAGTAATTGTGGCTCTAAAATCAAAATCTAATGTCGGAGCCTCTACCTCCTCTGCGTCAACTCCTCCCACTGCACACCAGCCCACTCCTCCAGATACCCAGCCTCCCCATCCGCAGTACCCGTAGGTACACAGTCCGTAGCACACGTGCCCACGATGACAGTACCCCAGTCCATCCCCTCAAGCCCCTCCTCCTCGCTCTCCAGCTCCGCGATCGCCCCCGGCACGAGCTGCACCTCAAACGCCCTCTCGCCGCGGCAATTCTCACAGGGCGGGATCCGCCCAGCACCATCATGTAGCCTGCGGCCAACGGCGTCCGCCTTGCTGAATAGTAGCGGCTGCCCGCCAAACTCGTACCGGATGCACTGGTCCGGGTTCTGCGCGAGACGATCCGCGAACTTCTGGAACGTGCTGTCGATGGTGCTCTCAAAGACGTCCTTGTCCTCCTTGCCACCGCCGGAACTTGCACCAGCGCCGTCGTCGATGTCCATGTTGGTTGGTACTTCCTTGGGCGCCGGGATCGGGTCCAGGGTCTCGTAGTCCGCGTCGGCGAGGTAGCTGAGCGGGTAGGGCTTCGGTTGCTCTGCCTCTGGCGGCCACGGTTCTGGCGGCGGAGGGGGCCCGCGTTTCTCGGGTGCTTGGGGGTTGTTGAGAGATAGTGTTTCGGCGAATGTCTTGGGGAGGTCCTTCGTGGAGTATTTGGATGACGACGCTGGCTCAGGCTCGGTCTCTGGCTGTGGTGGCTGTGCTTGCGTCGTTGCGCTGCCTGTTGTGCTGAAGGGGTTCGCACCTGGCTTCGCGAAGGGGTTTGCGCCTCCGGAACCACCACCTGAGGAGAATGGATTTGCCGCTCCACCCGCTCCAAATGCTCCTTTCCCTTGGACGCCGAACAGTGCCTCGCCCAGACCCTTCTCTTTCTCCTTCCTCTCTGCCTCCGCCTTCTCCCTCTCCTCCTTTTCTCGCTGCTCTTTCTCCTTGCGCTCCCTGGCCTTGGCGGCCGCGTCAGGCGAGATACGCACACCTCTCAGGGCACGTATGCTGCCTTCTTTCCGCCGGCATGACTTCCGCCGGCACGAGAACACGTACAGCCGCCTCTCATGGCCTGGGAAGCGCTCGTTGAGCTCGGCGTTGAGCTGGAGGAGGACCACCATGAGGTCATTGCAGACTTTGCAACGGGCGAGGGATGATGATGGCGGTTTTGAGGAGTCGAGCCAATCCTGGGGAGATCATGTTAGTCTCTGCGGCCCTGCCGACGTCTTTGTTTCTGGGAAGAGGCGGATGGCTTACTGGCCTACCACCTAAGCGGCTTATTGTGTCGTCGTCTGCATCCTTGGACGCATATCCGAGGAGGACATTGGTCTCAGTGTAGTCCTGATCTTCGTCGAGCGAGTCATCACTGTCGTATGGTGCCATCTTGTGTTGCTTTACGGAGGTAGTTGTCTCTGCTGCCCCCGATGGCGGGGTTGGAAATTTCTCCAGGAGCTCGCAGCTCACAACAACTTTAAAGTGGGTCCTCCCTATCAGCTCCGATAAGCATGTGAGGAGGACCCAAGATACCTGAGGAGAGCAGCCAGGCTGAAGTGCTCCATACTGGCTCGCAAGAACAGAATACTACGGCCCATATCTGCATTTGATCCTCATTCAAGGGACACGGAAAGAAGAGCGCATTTGAGGTGCGGACCAGTCTCTATACCATCGCCATTTGTGATATGGACATTATAAACGCCTCGCCTCTACAATGGTATCATCTCTTCGACGTACAGTCTATCTTCCCACTTTACATGCTGTCTCCAGGTCCGTCCATGCCCGGTCCAGGGCCACCTTGACGTCCCATTTGCCTAGCCTTCAGCAGCTCGTCGCACAGCAGCAGGTTCGAGGCGATGCCAGCGCTAGACGCGACGCAATTCCTCAGCACGCGGAAAGAGTCGAAGACACCCTCCAGGGTTGGGTCCATTGGCTCGCCAGTAGAAAGGTCCAGGCCGACGATGGCACCGTCGCGGTGCTCGTCCTGCAGAGAAGCCACTGCAATAATAATTAGTAAATTAGTCGGGCTGCACGAGGTCATGGGTTGCACTTACAAGCATCCTGAACATCGTGGCCAGCGTTCGCCGCCAGTGTCTTGGGAATAATGAGCAGGGCATCCGCGAACGCCTCAACACCCCACTTCGCCTTGCCCTTGACAGTCTTCGCAAATGCATCGCTCTTAAGGTGGGCCGCACATGCGACTTGGAACGCACCACCGCCAGGCACAACGCTCTTGTCGACAATCATGTTGTACACGCTCCTTAGGCCGTCGCGGACCGCATCTGTGACCTGTGTGATGGTGTGCGCGTTGGGACCCTTGATCAGCAGCGTGACTGACTTGGGGTCCTTGACGTCCTCGACAAAAGTGTACTTCTCCTCGCCCAGCTGCTGCTCGTAGACCTGGCCAGCCCAGCCAAGCACGTCGGGTGACAGATCATCGACGCTGTTCTGTGAGACACCACCGCAGATGAGCTGCAACCTCTCCATGTTCCTCCTCTTGGCACGTCGGAGCGCCATGATACCATTCTTTGCCAGGACGTCCAGCGAGAGAGGGTCGATGCCCTTCTGGTTGATTATGACGAAGTTCTTCTTGGGGTCGTTTCCGCACACCTCCTTCTTCAGCTCCACAATCTTCTTCAGCTTGGCGTCGACGAATCGGCGCTCGGACTCGACGAGCTTGTCACGCTGGTCAGCGCTCGAGTAGAAGAAGCTCGAGTTGATCTCGGTCTTCTCGTACTCCAAGCTGACGTTCAGCGTCAAGATATAGGCGTTCTCCACCCTCTTAGGCATGTCTGGGTGCCGTGCGCCGTGGTCCAGCGCCAGTCCCTTGATCAGCTGGGTGTCGCTTGCTGTGCGGTGCTGCATCTTCATGATCTCAACCATGTGTAGATCTGGCTTCACACCGGACTCGTAGATGGCCAGGACGGCGTCGACAATATCAGGGGTCAGCTTGTTTGCCAGCGTAGCGTTCAGCTTTGTCGCCAGGGACGTCCGCGCGACGTTGAGGAGCAGCTCGCGATCCACCTCCTTGGAGAGCTTGAACGAGTCGAGGAACTTCAGAGCCTCGGTCTTGGCTATCTCGAAACCGTCGGTGATGATCCTGGGGTGCAGGCCCTCGCTGATATAACGGTCGGCTTGCTTGAGGAGCTCGCCGACGAGCAGGACGACCGAGGTGGTACCGTCCCCGCAGATGTCGTCCTGGGCGGTGGCAGCACGAGCAATCATGACGGCGGTGGGGTTCTGGATTTGCATCTCGCGGAGGAGGACGTTGCCATCTTTGGTGAGCTTGATTTGGCCGGCGCCATCGACGAGCCTGCGGTCGACGCGTTCGTGGTCAGTTTGAGTTACGTGTCGGAGGGAAACAAGGAGAATAGAGTGAATAAGGAGTAAATGTACATCTTTATCGTGCCCAGAGGGCCCAGGTTAGACTTGAGGACATCTTGCAAACCCTCGCCGGCGCTGATGTTAACCTTGAGAGCTTCGCCCCGCCGCTGTAGACAGATACCCGTTAGCAGAGGACGTGGAGGGGTTCAACAGCAGGGGGCTCCGTACTCTTGACTCGGCCTTTGGGTTGAGGAGCTGCGCCGCCGACATCTTGACTGAATGCGATCGAGAAGGGTGGCTGGGCTGATCGTGGGAGCGTTCAGGGGGGAGAGGAAGAGAAGCCGAGGGGATGCAGTCGTCGTCTTCTTCAGGCCGCCGCGGTGTGATGAAGCTGCAAGCTGCTGCTGTCTCCCACTCCGCGTTCTGCTTCTAGAATTTTTGGCCTTGCCGCTAAGGGGACGCTGCCGGCAGGGGGCAAGGGACGTGGGGCTCATCTGGCAGTCCTGGACAGGAGAGCTTGGACCAGTAAGGCGGTGTCAAGAGCTCCCAGGATGGAGGGTACTTGCCGTCCCACACGATTCAGGGCACATGCAAGGTACTCGCCATCCTACAGGGCTGCATGAGACAATGACAAGTGTTTGGAAATATGCCCACGACTTCTCCCCCCACGACCCGTCGAACTTTCTCCAGTAATGGTTGTCTTTCCATCATTCTCGAGCCAGTGAGGGGACGCCGTACACGATTTTGTATTTGTACCGACGGAGGCATGCTTGGGCTTTATTTGTAACCATTGCCTTGCATTGCTTCTCTTGTTTACTTTTGGACCGCGTTATTCCGCTTGCTCTATCTGTACATTTGTGGCCATCATCACTACATAAGATCCGAGCTCGGGTCCGTCTGATCTCATCCGCATCGGCCTTGTCGATCTCAGCGATCACATCGACGTCGAACCCCCATCGTGTTCTGTTCCTGATCGAGAATGAAGTGGCTCGACAGTTTGAAAGCGGCTGTTCCCGGTCTGCTTGCCTCGCCAGGGGTTGACAACGCAGACGTGTCGCAGTCTGTCTTAATTGATGATGCCGCCAGCAACGTGAGACAGGTTGCCATCATAGGTTAGTGCACTCTTCAGCCACAGACTCCACCGCGTGTGTACACCTAAACAAGTAATGGATGTGCTTTGGGAACACGGTGATGTCCAACACGATGCCCGAACATTTAAGCAAAGATCATGTCGTAATGCACCGTCTTGCTCTCGATACTGACCGAACATCCAGGCGCGGGTGCTGCCGGCTCTTCCGCCGCATATCACTTGTCGAAATATGCATCTGATGCGGGCGTCGAGCTCAACATCACTATTTTTGAGAAGACGGACCACATCGGCGGCCGAACTCTGACGGTGGATGCTTACGGTATCCCATCCGAGCCTGTCGAAGTTGGTGCCAGCATCTTCGTTGAAGTGAACAAGATTCTATGGAATGCCACCCAGGACTTCGAGTTGGAGCTCCGGGATCCCAACAGCGACGCCGACCGTCTCACAGTTATATGGGATGGCGACCAGTTCGTGTTTGAGTCCGCAGCTAGCAGCTCGTGGTGGTGGGACATGGCTAAGCTTTTCTGGAAGTACGGTACGTCGCCGTACAAGGCACAGAAGCTCATGCAGTCGACAGTAGGCACGTTTCTCAAGTTGTACGAGGAGCCGTATTTCCCTTTCAGGTCGTTGAGCACGCGTGCCTTTGAGTTGGACCTGACGAAAGTCACTGGCGCCACGGGAGAGCAGTTCCTGGCCGACAACGGCGTCTCCGCCGCCTTCTCCCACGATATCGTCGAGGCTGCTACGAGAGTCAACTACGCCTCTAACCTCGACTCAATTCATGGCCTTGACACGATGGTATCTATGGCCCCTGAAGGAGCCAAAGCTGTCGTCGGTGGCAACTGGAAGATTTTCGACAGCATGGTCGCAAAGTCGGGGGCTCACGTCCACCTGAACACGTCGGTCTCTTCCATCTCTGTAGGATCCAAGCCGGGAGCGGCAAGCCCTAAGTACCTCGTTAACGAGGGCTCGGCTGGCATCGCCTTTGACAATATTGTCCTTGCAACACCTTACCAGTTCAGCGACATCAAGACCTCGGACGAGGTCCTCCAGACTGCCATCGACGAGGTTCCGTACGTGAAGCTCTACGTCACTCTGTTCGCCTCTCCATTCAAGCTCAGCGCCGAGTACCTTGGCCTCAAGCCCGGCGCACAGGTTCCCACGAGCGTCCTCACCGCATTTGCCAAGGCCGCCGATGGCAGCTCCGGTCTCGAGGGAGCAGGCAAGACGGGAGTCTTCTCCATCAGCACGCTCCGTTCTATCACGAACCCGTCAACGGGCAAGACAGAATATCTGTACAAGATCTTCTCGCCAATGGAGGTCACAGCCGAGTTCCTTTCTACCGTCCTGGGCGTCGAGGTCCCTAAGACGCTCACCGGCGCGGCGCCAGCGGCCACACCTGCTGCAGACGACGACACAGTGACCGTAGAGCCCGTCTCGTGGGTTCACAAGCACGTCTTCCACTCCTACCCCAGGGCCCTGCCGCGGGTCACGTTCCAGGACCCGGTCATTGGCAACGGGGTCTACTACACGTCTGGCATGGAGGGGTTCATCTCTACGATGGAAACGAACGCTCTGATGGGCAAGAACGTGGCCAGGCTGATCGTGGACGATGCGCTGGGCCTGAGCACAGGGCACGCCGTGACCGACCAGAAGGAGACGGAGAGCATGGAGGCCGATGAGACTGTTGTCGCGGCGGTGGAGAAGGAGACGGAAGCCAAGACTGAGGAGTCACACGCGGCTGCTGAGGAGCTCTAGGTGATCTTGTAGGACCGGGCTCGGGCGGAGATTATCAAAATATTCTTGCTGCAAAGGGCACTTGACCTGGTGATCGGCGAGGAAATGGGCTGGGGAGTCACGGGCATTACGTGGAGGTGGATTCAATTGGGAGCGAAATATTGCTATGGCATGGTAATGGAGCTGTTGAATAGGCATTAGGCTACCGGAGAGGACTAAATCATAACAGCAGGCCATAACGTTACTAATAGGCAAGTTATATATTAACGAGCATCCCGTTCCTTTCCTTACTTTATTTCCACAACATGATTCCAATTCAAGCAGGTTTCTCTTTGGACTAGGGGATATGGCTTTGGCTAAACAAACCGTCGATGTCTGGTAAATAACATGGATTGGATCTTAAACTTAACGTTAGTAGTTATTTGCTTAGAGATGAAGACAAAGCCGGTGTCTGTATCTGCGAACCTTGACTGTGATTTGACTTACACAAAGAATCTTCATAATAATGACCCGTACACGAGCATTTTGCAAATCAATTGGGTCACGGTATCAATTTATCTAAACGAAGTTTATTTCAGTTGAAATCATGTCTTGGGAGTCAAAGACCTTTTATACCTGCTGTATTGAGATTTCAGGACGATAATTCTTGCGTTCAAAAATGTATTATATCTGAAGATCTCATTCTCGAGTACGCCGGTACGGGCAGAGTACCTACTTAAGTAGGCATCTTGGCTCGTCGCTGCGCAACTACGAAGGTCCAAACTAGAGTGGATGACCAAAACATCCGCATCCTCATCACGGATTCTGAGACTCCCTCCCGGTTTCGTGCCCCTGAGAAGCCGATGTGGTCGTTAGGATTGTAAAGGCCCGCAAAGACATAACGTGCTACTACTCAGACACCTTCTCACCTTGAGAAGCACCGTCATCACTACGACCCGTCACCGCACCCTGCTCCCGCAACCACCGCACAAGCTCGTCACCACCCTCCTCTCCCGAAGCATCAAGTGGCCGGGTATGCCGGTCCCACGGCGGCCTCCAATTAACATCAGCACCATGCCGGGCTAATATTTTCGCCGCGTCCAACCGCCCACCATGGCACGCATACCAGAACGCCTTCGAGACGTCCTCCCCGCCCGCCTTGGTCTCGCCATCGCGCCACGCCAACATGGCCTCAACCCGCGCCGTCAGACCCATCCCCGCCGCCTGCTCAAGTGTCACCACCGCGCCNCCGCCGCACGCCACTGCCTGAACCCCACCGCGTCCGCGAGCGGCGGGCCCCCGCCCAGCACGGAACCGGGGGCCTCGATGGCCGCGCCTGCGGCGAGGAGCGCGTCCAGGGAGGCGACGTCGTCGTTGCTCGCGGCCCAGTGCAGCGGGGTCTCCTGGTGCTGGCTGCCGCGGAACGGGGCTGAGACGTCGGCGCCGGCGGAGGCGAGGAGTTGGATGGTTGAGGCGACGTTGGGGAAGTGGCCTGGCCAGTCGGTGGCTATGTGAAGGAGGGTACGCCCCTCGGGTAAGCCGTCTGGGCCCGGAGAGGTGATGAGGGCGGTTGCTAGTTTAGAGTGCTGGGTGAGTAGGGCGCGGAGGGCTGGGAGGTCGCCCTCTTTGATGGCGGTGGTTGTGGCTTCGGCGAGAGGGTCGCCTGCCGGGAGTTCCAATGGTGCCTTCTCATTAGACATAATTGGTCATACTGTGCCTCTAGGTCAAGAGCTTGGCCCCGCCCTTGCTATGTGAGCCATGCGCGGACTGAGAGAATACGGAATCAGCAAGAATCGAGATGGACTGAGGCCTGAAACACCAAAGCAGTCGACCGAGTTCCTGTGAGTAAGTATCCAGGTACCTAGATAGTCTACAATACCTTTAGTAACGAGTATGCGTTCCTGTGAGAAGACTGGTCAGCGCTTCACGCATGATATGTTGACAGGAGTCACGATCTTTGTGCTGGGAAAGTATAATTAATTCTTCCACCACACAGCGTTGATTTTTCCAATGCTCCATGGTGGTCAAGATAAATACATCCTCTATAGTACATAGAAAATAAGCCAGGACGTGTTTGTTATCAGAGGTCGATACACGTATGTAAGGCGAGTGACAGATGCATCTGCAGGTAGCATGCCAGATCAGATGCGCCTTAGCCTTACGCGCCTTACCTTTCAGGGCGTAGTGGCCTTGATGTCCGTGCGTCATGTGGCGAGCTCAGGCCTCCCAGCGGCCTGGGCCAACTTTCCATTCACTCGCTTAGGATGACGCAGCAACCATGACTGGGGCCCCTCCCCTGTGCCTGCCTGCCTTTCAAAGGTCCAGGCTGATCATCCTCTATCAGTAAACTACCTACCAAGTGCGGTGACGAACAAGGCTTGCATAGCTCTCCTTCCACCTTTCGCAGACTTCCAGCCAATTTCCCACATACCCTCGCATCGTCGTCCTGAATCTGAAGACAACAGACGGCGCCAACCACCCTCCCATCTTGACCGTCGCTGACCCGTCAAGATGTTCGTCCTTCGAAATGGTAAGTCAGTCCTTACTTTGCCGCCACTTGTTGCCCCGCCAATCTGCATAAACACCAACGGCACCCCTCCGTCACATCATCGCCACTGGTCACCGACCAGGCAGATGCCTAAAACCCTGGCCGTCCATCCATCCTACCCAGCACTACATTCGTGCATTCATTCAAACTCAACTAACTTCTTTTTCAGTCAGCAAACTCATCTTCGGCGCCGGTGGCCAGGAGTCTATGATCGAGCTCCCCCAAGGCCAACTCTATCTCGTCCGACCCCTGTCTCCCAAGGGCTACTCCGAGCTCATCTTCAAGGATGCTTCTGCTCGCATCCGGAGAACCGGCCAGGATTTCCAGTACCAGCTAGTCGTCCAGCGAGTCTTTGAGGAAGGCGAGGCCGAGCTTTTAGCCGAGGAAGAAGACGAGGATGCCGAGATCGACGCACTCACATCCGATCGGGACGAGAAGACATTCCTCCTAGACGAGGCCATTCACTTCCGTGTCAAGAATAGGGAAACCTCGAGCGAGAAGGTTCTTTGCTGGAAAGATCTCAGCGGTGACGCGGGCGACGTCTTCGAGTTTGTTTGCGACCCAGCTGCTGGTGGCCAGCAGATCGACCAGTTCGAGCTCGTGGCGAAGCAGTGTCAGTACGAACGCAAGTACCGCAAGCCTTTCACCACCGCTTCCGACGAAGACCTGCAGCAGTTCGAGTTCGACGACCAGCTTATACCCCAAGCGAGCCCTCTCCACAGTCCCACCCTCGCCCGATCCATCGATTCCGTCGACCAGATGTCTCTCAACAAACGCCCCACTACTACCAATATTGGCGTCAAGAGGAGCCAGGAGCCGGTCGAGGAGGAGGAACACACCGAGACGTCCCCCAAGGCGAGGAGCACCGGCCCTCCCAAGTTCGAGGCTGCTCCAGAGGCGACCGACCTGCTGACTGCCGAGACTGCGGAGCTCCACTTCTTTGACTTTCCCTCTGGCTCTTTCGTCCTGCAAGATGCCTCTGTCACTGCAACAGTGACTGAGACTGGAAACTGGAGATACTGGCTCGATGTGAAGGGCAAAGATCGCAACTGGTTGGGAATTCCTGTCGTTGCCGATATCAACCCTGTGTTCAATTTCGAATTCCTGTCCTTCATTTTCAACCAGTTCTCTGACGATGGCTCTGCCTACTCGTGGCTGCTGCGATTTAAGGATCAAGCACAACTGGAGCGTTTTCAGGAGGGCCTTCTTCGGGCACTCTGGGAGCAGCTGAATGAGATCAAGTGGACAAAGGTCAAGGAGACTGAGCGTGATTACGTCACGGATGCCTTTGCAGATCTCGCCATGGAGGATGCCGAAGCTCAGGATGCCGAGCCTGAGGAGGAACAGCATACTGAGGAGGAGGAAGAGGAGGAAGAGGATGACAGTCCGCGAAGCGAACACTACGACAGCGACGAGGATGAGGACGATGTCGCAGTCAAGCCAAGCGATAAAGAGACCAACAAGGCCATCGCTGTCGGCTACAAGCATGACCGGTCGTTTGTTGTTCGCGGTTCCAAGATCGGAGTCTTCAAGCACACGCCGAACAACAAGCTCGAATTCAGCACCAATATCTCCAAGGTCGAGACTCCTGGCGGCAAGCTCTTCACCCCGAAGAAGGTCATGCTTCACAACGAAGACAACAACATGATCTTGCAAAACGACGCCGACCCTAATAAGCTGTACCGTATGGACCTTGAGTATGGCAAGGTCGTTGACGAATGGAAGATCCACGACGACATCCCCGCCATCACGTTTGCTCCGGAGAACAAGTTTGCACAGATGACCTCTGAGCCTACTTTCCTCGGCATCAGCCGCAACGCCCTGTACCGTGTCGACCCACGATTGTCAGGCAACAAGCTCGTTGACTCACAACTGAAGCAATACGTCTCCAAGAATGACTTCTCGTCCGTCGCAACCACAGAGAAGGGCCACATTGCCGTGGCCTCGAACAAGGGCGACATCCGACTGTTCGACCGACTGGGCATCAATGCCAAGACACACATTCCCGCCCTCGGCGAGCCCATCATCGGCCTGGACGTTTCCGCTGACGGTCGCTGGGTATTGGCAACGTGCCGTACGTACCTGCTCCTCATCGACGCGCAGCAGAAGTCGGGCAAGAACGAGGGCAAGCTCGGCTTTGAGAAATCGTTCGCAGCCGACGCTAAGCCGCAGCCGCGCCGCCTGGCCCTGACACCCGAGCACGTGGCCCAGTTCGCCTACGAGACGGGCAAGGGAGTGTCATTTACACCTGCCAAGTTCAACGCCGGCCAGAACTCGGAGGAGACGTCGATCATCTCGGCCACAGGACCCTATGTTATCGAGTGGAACCTTAAGAAGACCCTCAAGGGACAGAAGGCGCCGTACATGATCAAGCGATATGCAGACACCGTCAAGGCGGACGACTTCCGATTCGGAAGCGACCGCAACGTCATCTACGCGCTGCCGAATGAGGTCAACATGCTCCAGAAGGACAAACTCAAGCGGCCCACCCGCGAGAGTATCGCCGGCCCAAGCGTCAGACGCAGTGCGGGCGCGTACTCCACACCTAGGAGGGGTGGCCCCGTGGACCGGCTGAAGAAGGAGGACATTGTCAACTCACCTTACTAGAAGACAGGCTCCTTATTGGTGGCGGTGGAGAGGCAATGTCCCACAGCGAGATTACCATATGTTTATATATGGTCCGCTGATTGGGGGCGGATGAACTATCGATGTGTTGTGGAAAACGAGATATTTCGCAGGGACAGGGAGGAGCACCAGAGGGGCGTGGCTTATTTGATCTTTCCCCCCACAGCTTGAGGCGTTTCTTACACGAACATGGCTTGCTTGGTCCATCTTGGACCCGGAGACTTTTCTCTATATTCCCTTCCTGTTCCTGATTTTTGTTCCGAAATTGCCTGACTACTTACTCACTTTGCTTGCCTCTTTTCTTTTTCTTTCTCTTTTTCTGTGTCCATTTTGACCTCTGCTTAGATACCTCCCCCATGCGAGTGCGTTCGCGTATGAATGAAGTGGTTTCAGGCCCAAAACTTACTTGCTTGTGATTTTGCCTTCGTGCCTTGTGTGTGCTTGCGCACTGAGAATGAGGACGGGCTGGGCTGGCTAGGTGTTGCGCGTAGGTAGATAGATACCTTAGATAGCTGGAATACCAACCGATCTACGTTACTTCTTTGAGGTCCACTTGCTTGGGTATACTCAGATGAGTCCACATCACTTACAGATGTGACGACATGCGGAAGGAAAACGCCTGTATTGTGCCTATTCCGAAAACTCCAACTCCAAATGCTACAAGTACTAATGACCAGAAGTCTGTGGTCAATATAGGAAACGTGGTGCCATCCATCCGACCAGCCATTCAGGTTGCTTCTAAAACGATGGCAGTGCCACTGTACATGTATCGAAGCTTTTCCCCGAGGTGACCCCCAACCCTCTGTCAGCCGCCGAATTTTCCTTTTCTGGTATTGTTTATTATACAGCCGACTGCCCGGCCCCGGATGCCCGCAGGTCCCTTAGGACGGCCTCTCGGTTCCGTTCTCGTCGGCCGTGCCGCCTGTGACGGCGTCCACGGTGCTCTTCACCTTGTCGACCACCTTCTCCTTGAGGGGTATCTTTGGCGCGTTGCCAACGGGGATGCCGCCCTGGCCCTTGCCGACCGTCGCGTCCAGCCGCTTCATCTCGGTCACGAACTGCTTGCCCCACCAGGCGGACGTGTACTTAAACACGTACTTCTCCAGCTTCTTGTAGTTCGCCTCGCGCTGCTCGGCCGACATGGTCACGGCGTCGTGGATCGCGTTGGCCATGTCCTCGGTGTTCCAGGGGTTAACGATCAGCGAGCCGGACAGCGACTGCGCGGCGCCGGTGAACTCGGACAGAATCATGACGCCGTGGCGCTCGCGCTGTGTGGCGATGTACTCGTAGGATACCAGGTTCATGCCGTCACGCGTCGAAGTGACGAAGCAGGCGTCGGACACGGCGTACAGGGCGGTCAGCTCCTCGAAGCTGACGCTCTGGTGCAGGAAGTGGATGGGCATGAACTCGATGGTGCCGAAACGCCCGTTGATGCGGCCGACGAGCTCATTCACCACCGCGCGGAGGTTCTGGTACTCTTCGACGTCTTGCCGAGAGGGCACGGCAACCTGCACCAGGACGATCTTGCCGATCCACTCGGGGTGTTCTGTCAGGAAGACCTCCAATGCGTGAAGCTTCTGAGGCACACCCTTGATATAGTCTAGTCTGTCAACACCGACGATGAGCTTTACGCCCTCGAACTTGCGCTCCAGTGCAGCAATACGCTCCTGGACCTTCTGTTTCTTGAGACCCTCGACGAACTTCTCCGGGTCGATGCCGATGGGGAACGCGCCGACTGTCACGAACTTGCCATTAAAGTCGACGCCGTTCGGAGTCGTCGTGGCGGACAATATCCGGCTGCAAGACGACAAGAAGTGTCGGGCATAATCATAGGTGTGGAAGCCGATCAAGTCACAGTGAAGGATGCCGTACAGCAGGGCCTCGCGGACGGGGATGATTCGATACACCTCAGAAGAGGGGAAGGGAGTGTGGAGGAAGAACCCGATCTTCACATTCTTCTTGGAGTCGCCGATGAGCTCGCGCAGCATCTGTGGGAGGAGCATGAGGTGGTAGTCGTGGACCCAGATCATGTCGTTGTCCTGGACGTCGGCGACGACGGTCTTGGCAAAAAGCTGATTGACTTCGTGGTAGGCGGCCCAGGCAGACTCGTCGAAGGTGATCTCACCGGGGTGGTAGTGGAAAAGAGGCCAAAGGATCTCATCTGTGAAACATGGCAGTCAGCATGATGTCGCCGTGATGTAGGGTCTGCGACGGGTGGGGAGCGTACTGGAGAATCCATTGTAGTGCTTGTCGGCCAGGTCGTCGTCGATAAAGACCGGGTGTGCATTGCACTCCTTCTTGAGCATGTCCTTCATATGGCCAGTCTCGTTCTCGGGTACCTGCAAACCAGGCCACCCGTACCACTCGTAGGTCATAGTCTTGGACAGACCGCTAAGGCCGGTGACAAGCCCACCAGAGGACATGGAGAAGTTGTACTGGCCATCTTCGCTGCGCTTGATGGTCAGGGGTAGACGGTTCGACACGATGCGGAGGCGGCTGTTGCCGCTTGCGCTAGAATCTTCGTTCGGCATGCTGAAGGTGTCGCGATGTAGGTTGGATGGGATGTGAGCAAGGAAGCGCAGCTACCCTGCAGTTGTCTTTCTTTGCGGGCCCAGCGCGGAGGGTCCCACAAGGCTGGGGTGGTTCGCTGTTTGACAAGTTCCTTCTCTATGAGGGACCAGACCTTGATGGAACTGGCGTTTGCTTTCGACCGGTCGGAGGAGGGCAGAGTCAGTCGACGGCGGGGTATGATGGGCCTCGGGTGACACGAAGTAGGTAGGACTGGATTGGGCGACAAGAGGTCGAGATATGATATGTTGAGATAGGTCGCAGAATTAATGCCTCAAAAGAAGGTGAGTAAGGAAGAGGGGGGCGTTTGCTTGGCTGGAGCAGGGCAGGAGACAATTCAGATTGGTATGGTGAGGTGTGACGATGATGGTTCTAGAATAGAAGTTGGCAGAGGGATTCTCAAGGTTCACAGAAAGCGAGAGACAGAGGCTGGAGCTTTCCTTCCGTCGGATGTCCTGAGCTACGTAATTTTGCTGTAAATAGTGGACAGGCCCTGAGGCCGGGGTCAAGTACCTGATACATTCTGTACGTCCAATCCTGAGCAGCCCACTGCCCAAGTTCGTCCCAATTCAACTGTGACCTACTCAGTTTACCTGCAACGTGATAACTTGATTGCCATGCCATGCTTCATATTGACCGAAATCGGTCACTCTTTGGAAGAATACACGAGCCAGCAACGGTAGTTGCTTCTTCACTCGAATGACTGACTGGTGATTCTCCAGTATGGGGCCACAGCAATGCATCCAGGTCCTCAGGTACTTGGGGCATTCAAATCCTTGTCTCCTGTCTAATCGATAAGAGACAAAGCTTCCCCACTGCCCCACCAACTGTCAGCCGTTGGGCGTTGGGTTCAGTTTCCATGTTCGTCGTTTCCCAATGGTCTCAATCAGATGTTGTTTGCTCATCTTCACTTATCACGAGCAAAATGCACTGTGCCAAGGAATGGCATCTCAACCCGGCGGTATTTCAGAATTTCTTTGAATGCTTGGTCGAAGAGAGCGCCCTCCTCTGCTGCCACCCAATCAGTTTGTCACGGACCCCCGACATGCGAAATGCGGTCTGGCTGAGTGGCCCGGCCCGTCTAGTCAGGCACGCATTGGGACTGGCGCCTGATTGTGCTGAAATTTCTCAGCTTACCGGTATTTTCCGCTTGGCCTTCCCATGATATGCTACCAGCCCCAGTCAAGATGCAAGTAACATCAAACAAGAACAATGATCATGGAGAAGATGGGAGTGGGTATAATCCCTGCTAGAGAGCGAACGCTGGTCTATTTGAAGCTTGGAGTTGGCGGGGAGTTTGTGATGCCATTTACTCCAATTCTGAATTTTTGATCTCTTCTGTTCTCCTTGAAGTCATGTCTACGAATTAATGAATTTCATTACTTGTATTTCGAACACATCGTTGATTTCTAGGTGCACGAAAGCGGCTCCATGCCGATTATACTTCATGCTCAATAAATCTGGGTCGCTGCGTATAATTCCCACCCTGAATTACCAATATTCCGTCCTCAGAGTCACTCGAGCTCACAGCGCGGACCTGCTGAGGGTATGATACATAGGCCCCGGAGTCCGGACTGGGTTCATACCTCGACACGGGAAGTAGTTCGGTGTCAGGTAGTCCGGGAGAGGAGATAACTTCCGAGCGGGCTTTATCACTCCTTGATCGATCGCTTGTGGACTTGGTTCCATAAAGATGTGGACTGTTGCGGCTGCGCCAGCGATCTCGTAACGAGGTGGTGCTTCCTCGAATTTTGGAGAACAGAGGGCTGGCCAGTGGCCAGCATACTGGAAGGCAAGCGCATATGATACATACACCGGCTGCAATGGGGGTACGGGGGTCAGTGCTGTGTTGAGATTGGCGGAGGATTATCAAGAGAACTTCTAGACTGACCATGTATTGAGGACCAAACCTCGCTCTCACCCCATGACGGAGAGCGTTGGCCGGGCCGGTAAGCTGTCCATACCCTTATTGCACCTGTCACGATGCCACTGGATACGGGAATATTGTTAACAGATAGAACAGCGTCACCCCTGAACAGACAATGCCATCTCGATGTTCGCAAGGCACAGGAGAGGACTCACAATGCGCCCAACAGGAACACTCCACCGAGACCAATTCTCTTTCTCATGCTCAAGTGCAATTTCGCCACCATCCCCACCGGCAGCGAGATGATGATAACATCCAGCACGGTCTCTATTATGCCAGTGGAGAACCAGAACAGGTTGAAGTTGGCGCAATATGGAGCCGGGCTGTTGCTGTTGATCCAGCTGTACTTGAACGGAATACAGGTGAATATATCGGCCAAGACGATGGCAATCCAGTACATGGCGACAATGGCGATCACGGCATACACCTGACGGCGGAAGGGCACGGATATCGAGAAGATGCGCTTGTACAAGAAGAGGATGGACATCTTGGCTGCGCACACGATGCAGTAGTAGAAGACTGAAGAGAGCCAGGAGAGAAGAAGGTGGGTCTTGTTGCCAGGCGTGTAGACATAATTCGGGTCCGTGTATGATGTCTCCAGCCAACTGAAATCTGGGTCGACTGTCGAGGCTATTGTGTGATGTTGATCCATTTTAGTGAGGTTCCCAGTGAAAACTCAAGGTGAAAGAATCCATGACGGCGCTACTTGAGGGAGGGAAATGGTGAGTATCACAGAAAGAAAAGAGAGAAGACAAAACATACCAGCCACGACAAGGACACCGGCAGTGATGAGCGAGAGCAGAGAAATCAAAATGAACCAGTCGTCCCATTTCAGGCCGGATTTGAGCTTCAACCGCATATAAAACCGGCAGGCCACTACAATGACCGACAAGGCTATCATAGTGGCACCAGCGGCCGTGGTGGCGTCTTCGTTGGATGCCATCTTGAAATGGCCCGCTGGATGGTGAACATCTGAAGTGTGGGGGACGTCGTCCAGAGATGCAAGCCAGGAGTGCCACGGCAAGCGACGGGCTACACACTTAAAGGAACAGACT
This sequence comes from Diaporthe sp. HANT25, assembly GCA_013435955.1. NCBI lineage: Eukaryota > Fungi > Ascomycota > Sordariomycetes > Diaporthales > Diaporthaceae > Diaporthe > Diaporthe sp. HANT25. The sequence goes on along the minus strand of JACBFG010000059.1, from coordinate 100,583 downwards.
TGACCACACGCGAGAGACAACCACGAGACAGAGCACACACACACATCTGGACCTTCCGGCCCAGGCATCCATCAACCTGCCCATATCGGGTGTTCATCACTCACCGGAAGGGATGGTGGCACTATCAGCTACCCCTCCCATCCTTCAGCCCATATCCTCACGCCCACCCTGCAGCATTCGTTCGAGGCTCAGCCGGAACAGGTCTGATGGAGGGGCGAGGGACAAATCGTCTGGATCTACCGTGTTCTCGCTTGGGGTGTTTAAAAGCTGACGTCCTGCCGCCGTCCCGCTAGTAAGCTGAAAGTCTGCTGCAGGTCTGAGTTGCACCACGACACCACCTTCTGCGCGACGCCACCCGTGTAGCTCGGCTCGCCATGGCGAATCAGCTCGATTCGGGCCCGAGGCTGCCCAATCGCAAGCGGATCCTTCTGCACTTTCTACATGTGAGGAATGGTGGTACGCATGTGTCTATTTCTACCGTGCATTCCATCAATTGGGCGCTAGTCGGATCGATCCAGGCTTGATTGATATCTCGACCATTTGGGGTTTTATGGCACTGCTGAAATACTTCGGAAGGCCAAGCTTGTCAAAAGAGGTGGCCACCCTGTTTTCTCCCACACATTAGAGGTTCTTGATTTTTCAGCAATTGCTTAGCGTTGTTTCTTTGTATTTGTCTGTGGAGGGGACGAAATCCTCCAAAGAAATATTGCTCCCGAATAATCCTTTCATCGACGGCTTTTCTGCAGTACCAGAAATAGGAGCCTGATGCCGTCGAACGCGTTCCCCGTCGAGGGAAGGGTACGTCCTTCATGCTCCCCAGTTCCGGCCCCGGCGACCTGACAAGTGATTTCTCCAGACGATCCTGATCGCAGGCGGCTCCAAGGGGACAGGCCTCGAAGCAGGCCGCCAACTGGCCGCAAAGGGCGGCAACGTCATCCTCGTGGCTCGAGACTCGCAGCGCCTGCGCGATGGCATCGAGTATGTCAAGGCCGGGGTGTCCCACGATAACGCCGACGGGTCGAAGCAGCGCTTCCACACAATCACCGCCGACCTGACCAGCGCCCAGGCGTGCGTGAGCGTCATAGCCCAGGCCACGGAGTGGAATCACGGGTCCCCACCGGACATCGTGTGGTGCTTCGCCGGGACGTCCCACCCGAGCCTGTTCATCGACACGGACACCGCGCAGCTGCAGGCCCAGATGGACGCCAACTACTTCACGAGCGCGTACATGGCGCACGCGGCGCTGAGGAGCTGGCTGCGGACGGAGACGGACGGGCACGGCAAGGAGGAGGGTGCTGCTGCTTCTGCTGGGGAGCTTGAGGCTGCGAGAAAGAAGAGCGACAGGCCCCCTCCGGCGCGGCACCTCATCTTCACCTCGTCATTCCTGGCGCTGTATAGCATCATCGGGTACACCCCTTACAGCCCGTCCAAGGCAGCCCTGAGGTCCCTGTCCGACACGCTCTCGCAGGAGCTCAACCTCTACGCGGCGGCGAATCCGCATGCACCGCCTGTCAAGGTGCACACGCTATTCCCGGCTACTATTTTCACCGAGGCATATGAGGCCGAGAATAGGATCAAGACGGACGTGACTAAAATGCTGGAGGAGGCGGACGGGGGCCAGACGCCTGAGGAGATCGCGAGGAAGAGTATCGTGGGGCTGGAGAGCGGGCACGAACTCGTCACGACTGACTTCATGACGAGAGTTGTGCTGTCCACCATGACCGGGGCCAGTAAGAGGGGTGGTGTACTCAAAGCTCTTATAGACTGGGTTTTGGGCTGTCTTGTGTTGCTAATCTTGATTTTTGTTCGCTGGGACATGGATCGAAAGGTGCGAAATTGGGGTAAACGGCATGGCGATTCTGGTATGAAGACTCAGTGATTCCCCCGTGTTCTGAAAAGTGATGGTGGCTTCTTGACGACAGTCTCTGGGAGGAAATCGTGCATTATGGATGCTTTCCCCCGTGTTAATCGGCTTTAGAACTTGTTAATCTCAGTTCCCATTTCTTTTCCAGCTTCGCTGACAGTCGTCACGTTGTTTGATGATTCAATTCGATGTAGGCCCGTCTCCCATGCCGGGCTAAGGGTTTGCATTTGCTGGTTTTTGAATGTCGACTAAAAATCTTCCTTTTTGGTTGTTTCCTACATCAAAATGATTGCTTAGCTTACTACATTTAAACGAAACTTAAGAACATGAGATCGGCTGTCCTAGGTCATCTATATCCAAGGAACTTCTGGGTCCGGTGAAGGGAAGGGATGTAAGCCCGGTGATTACAGTGACATCAACTAACATTAACCATGAGAACGCGTGACTAGGGTTTCCGCATTGATCCATGTTCCGGGATGGAATCCTCATCTTTCCCGAGGTCGTGGGTATGGAAGTGAAGCCACTTGCAGAATACACCAGACAACCTGGCGGTTTCTGTCGATGCGCAAGTTCAGATACGGCGTGGAATTCAGCGAAAAGAACTTCAAGAGGTAACAAGCCACTATTTAGCCGTATTTGAGAAGCCCACTGGGCATGATTTGGGTGGCTTGAATGCCCTTTCCTTCGCCCTAGTCGGGGCGACCCGGCATAACGGCTAGGTGTGGTGCCGCTAGCAGTGAAGGATTCGAAGGATGCCGTCGATGGTCACCGGTAAGTAATCACGATTGGATGGCAACAGAATGGTTCAACTGTTGGTTTGGAGTTTTGGTGCTGACGGCCATGTGATAGGCATCCCACCCTACCGAGAGAAATTGGCAGGATTTCAGAACCAGGGAGCCTTTAAGGATGACAATCTCACATGTTATTGATGGCGCGCCAGCCACGGAGGTATATCTATATGTAGCTTGATGATTCGAGCCGACTGTGTGCGGACAACTCGAGCCCAATTCAGATGGCGTGAGCAAACTTGCGCGGACTGATCTTGGGACAGCGAATACAGCTTATATTTTTATACGAGGGATACAAGGACACAACAAAACTGTTAGTAACTCCCTAGCCAGAATGGACTGGCTCACCATTTACTATGGCTCCTGTTCATTTCTTCAACGGCTTATGGTCTAGCATACGATTTTTAGCCACGGCGGTATTGTACAAGTAGTAACGCAGCCCATTGCCAAACCACATAGACGCGCTTCCAATCTCATGCGACTCCAGCAGTTCGTTCATGATGCCTCTGTCAAAGGCAGGATACACCAAAAATCGCAACAAGCCTAAGCTGCTTCGCAAACTCGGGAATAAGTGAGTCAACCCAATGCTGTCTACAACTAGCTGTTCATATGCTGACCGAGGTAGTGAGAAATACCAGCTGGCTATGTACCTGCTGGACCAATACCGTGGAACTTCCGTCTCAGGCCGATACTCAATTCCTCAAACGCTCGTTGACCCCGGCTCGCAGAATGAACTGGTCCGAGTCGTTGAACGTTCAATTTTCGATGCAGTTCTCAAACATGATATTTTGCGAGTCGCAATAGCAGATGCACATTCCAAAAGCCCTACGTGGGTGCAGCTGGAATCTCTGGATTTGCGCCAGCACGTTACGTGGCGCTTCTATGACTCCGCGGTGAACTTCGATACTGTTTTAAATGGAGTGATCGCTGATGAGGTCGATGCCAAATACGGTGAACTTGACAGTCGACCAGGATGGAGAATAGTCGTTATACGTCCGGAACAGACCGAGTTCATCGAGATCATCTTCACGTGGAACCGCCCGCACTGCGATGGCATGAGCGGCAAGATATTTCACGCCAGTCTTCTGGAGGCTCTGAACACTGCAACACGGGGCAATGACACACAAGAAAGTATAAACGACGTATCAGCAGTGGGACTGCCAGACTCACCTCCGAAGCTACCACCTCCCGTAGAGGAAATTTGCAAGCTGCCTCTGACCCTGCCCTACCTCCTCAAAACGACATGGCGAGAATGGGGCCCAACGTCGCTGACGGCGAGGCCAACTCAAGCAAAATGGGCTCCAATACCGAGCCGCTCGAGCCCATTCAAGACTCAGGTCCGCGCTTTTACCCTCGAGGCCGACGCGTTGGGGAACATCCTACTCGCATGCCGCCAACACAAGACCACCCTCACGGGCCTCCTCCACGCGCTCACGCTCGCCTCCCTCGCATCACGGCTCGGCAACGAGGCCGCGCCCGCCTTCGCGAGCGGCACCACGATGGATATGCGCCGACATATAAAGCAGAGCCCACCGGCGTACCCCTGGCTGCAACCCGACCGTGCCATGGGGAACTATGGCACCATCATGACACACGAGTTTGAGCGCGACCTCGTCCGCCGCATCCGCTCCCTGCTCTCCCACCGTGCAGGCGCCTCCAGCACCTCTGCGGCAGTCGAGCGAGGGGAGAAATGCGCGGCCTTGTCCGCCGAGCTCGGAGATCTAATCTGGACGGCTGCTGCTAGGGTGCGTCGGGAGATACAGCGTAAACTTAAGCAGGGACTGAAGAACGATATAGTTGGGGTCATGAAGTTCGTAGGAGACTGGCAGCAGGAGATGGCCAACGCCGCTCGCAGACCTCGTCTGCACTCGTGGTGGATCACTGGCCTCGGCGTTCTGGACGGGATGCCGAAGGGAAACGCCAGCGGCAGCAACAGTGCGCCGTCTGGCCACGACGACACCTGGACGATCCGTAGGGCTCAATTCTCGCTGAGCACCGAGACGACGTCCGCCGCCATCAACATCTCGCCTATGACTGTGATGGGGGAGAGGCTGTGTGTTGCGGGCAGCTGGCAGGATTGTCTCTTGGATGTGGCTCTCGGAGAGGGTGTCATGGCTGACCTGGAGGCTTGGCTGGGTCAATTGGCCCGCCAGTCGACATAGCTGCCAGAACGCGGCTATGGACATGTTTGACCATAGCGTAGGTTAGAGGAGCTGTCTTTATCCAACTGTTTCAACTCAAGGACTGTAGCGGCCCAAGAGAAGCGGTGGGCATCAGAGTTCGGTCTGTTAACTCAGGTGGCTCAGCTCGTTTCAGGAGCTTGCTAGTGACCTGCCAAAGTCGACATCGTGATACCATGCAAGCTAATTTGACGCTTATATTGTTTGCCCTGAGAAAATCCCCCTTGAACTAAATTTGTTCTAGCGCGTACCAATACGTCTGTTCTTAGCGAAGCTATGAATTCAACTAGAACGTTCGCGTCTTGTGGTATCTTGTACTACGCCTAATATGGGTTCTTTCAAGCCGCCAAGGTCGAGCTTGTAAGTCAGGTATTAAATTGGACAGTATAGCGAGACCAGTCTCTTAACGACAGCTAAGGCAAACTCTATGTATGTTTCATTAGACCTCACGTGGTTGATCTATCGTCCGCACAGGTTACCTCAGATGACTACAGGGGCATGTTTTGGGTCCGGAAGTCCGATGTTGATGAACGACTCGCGTAAGTGTGCGGACTATGTTTACCGTCTTCGGGAGTCGAGTTGCGAGTCTGCCACGGCATTGATGAGACCGTTCGCAGGGTGCAAGAACAAGCAGCCGGTATCAGAATGTCACTGCCACGGATTGAAGCATTGAAATGGTTCTTCCGAATCTTGGTCGACCAGCCCTATAGCGGCCGAGAGTCCAAGTTCGTCCAAAATTCTGGGGCCGTTTTTGCATCATGACGGGCAACGTGTGCGAATGCGTATGACTAGCAGCACGTCACCACCCCCACGGGCCAAGCACTTCAACGTCTGCAACGGCGGCAATTCAGCAGGGCTTTGCTTACTTGTCTACTTGTATGTGGCAGCTTGCTCATTCTCCTCAACGAGTCGGGAGGAGTATTGAAACTTTGTGAAGCTTGTCTTCGACTCGCCTCGAGGCCCCGTGGATTCTGAAACCAGGGAGAGCGACAATGTGGACCCCACGAGTGGAACTTCCCCCAGATCATGTCAAGCCCGCCGAAACTCGGCAAGCTCGTCAAACTAGGCTAACGTAAGGTTCGCGATAGCAGCCGCAGTAAGGCCGCCCTCAGCTGCGGCTATGCGCGGTATGGCATTACTTGCATGCATATGCTCGCGGTGGTATCTGTTGTAGATAAGCTTCCCAACGGATCGGTTAGGGCGCAGTTGGGATGATGCTCGGCAGCTGTAGGGCTTTGTTGCTTGGCCCGAAAACCTCCCTGCGCCCGGGGTGCTCAGACCCTTTTGCAGCGAATTCGAACAGCCGCACGCGCGCTTCGCCCGTACCGCATGAACGTCAATTTTTCAGAGCAGGCCAGAAATAGACATCCCAGGACTTGGCCCTCGCCAATCCAGGCTACTGGACCCGGCCGGGTCATTTGCGGATCAGGGATCGACGTTGAAGCCCGCGCCAACCCCTGAAATCATCGTTGCGCGGGCCACGAGTCAGTCGTGATATTTACGTGCGGCGGAACTTTTCTGTATAATATCTCGGAGTCCTTGATGGGAGAAATGGTCCACTCGTCCAGGGCATGGGTTCCGCTGCGCCCTGCTTGGCTCCATGGGTAATCGAGAGCAGAAGCCGTTTCTCTTACTCTGTTGCCAGCCTCTTTTTGCTTTCCAAAATTGTTCGCGAGTCGAAATTTATCACCACTCGACCGAAGTTCTGCCCACGATATAATTATTGATGGCACGAATTTCATGACCCGCGACCACCCCTGACCACGACGCCCTGCGGACAACGACCCCACGATCCACCTTGGTGGAGGGTCAACCACTTTCTTTGGCAGTGTCCAGTCAAGTCCGGCAGGGTCGGACGACTCATCTGGCGTGACCGCCGCTACCGTTCATTCTTTCTATCGACACCACTCGAGGCCGTGGTACCCGTACCCATCACGATGGATCCGAGGCAGGACTTCGATAGGCTTGTCGCCTCAGTGACCTTCTCGGGCAGTCTCATTTCATTCATAGCCACATCGTGTGTCCTGGCATCGTACGCCTATTATCGCCACGAACAACGTTCTTTTCGCCATGCTCTGGTGTTCAACCTCGCGCTGGCTGGTACGTGCCCTCGCCTCCGTATACACATGACTCTCATTTTTAATACATGCTGCTTGATTTGCCTGGCTGGTTATTTGAATTCAAAATGAAGACTGACATCTTGTCCAGAATTTGTAAATACACTGAACAACACAGTATCAGGTATAATATATCTACGCGACCATGCACTATATCCCAGCACGGCGTGTACAGTAAATGGCTTCATCGGCCAAATGTCCGTGCAAGCCTCGGACTTCTCCATCCTCGTCATCGCCCTCGTCACCCTCCTGACCATCACGCGGACGACATATATGCCCAATGCCTCGACGTGGCGCAAGGTGGCCATCTGCGTCTCGGTTTGGGTGGTACCCTTCATCACCGCAACGATAGCGACGTCCATGGGCAAGATGGGCCCCGTGAGCGGCAACTGGTGCTGGATTATCAGCTCCCAGACGGGGCTGCGGTACGCGTTGACTCATGGGTGGAGGATAGCAATCATATTTTTCACCGCCGGCATTTACATCTTCGTGTGGTGGTACATGAACCGACACTTCCGATCCATGGTGAGCACCACTATCACCGACCTGAGCGGCGCGACGGAGCGCTCCCGGCGCCGGCGCAAGGGTTTCAGCAGAATGGGTGATCGCGACGGCCAGGATGAGGAGCAACAGGACACGGAGCTATCAACCGTCAGCAAGTCGAGGATATCTAGGGTGTGTGACGATCAGTGGGAGATGTCCGCTCCCGAGGCAGCGTACGTGAGGACCAACGAGGATGACGGGCAGGAGGAGGAGTTCACGCCAGGCGGGCGAAAGAGATCACGGCGGAGCAGGGCCAGCTCAATATGCTCTGTATCGGACTCGGACGAAGATTACAACGACATTCATGACCGCATCATCGAGGAGGAGACAGCGGGCCGGCAGCAGCCGCCCACCATGAAGACGACGGCCAACCGCAAGGCGCCGCCCCCGGCCCTGAACAGCGGCAAGTTCGACGCGACCGTCACGACGGACAGCGAGTTCCCGCAGCGGCGGCAGACGCGGCAGATGGAGCGCGAGATCAAGCGCATGCTGCTTCTCAACGCGTACCCCATCATGTACGTGATACTGTGGATCCCGGGGCTGGTCAACCGGTTCATGGAGGCGACGGGCAACACGTCGCAGAGCAGGGTGCTGGCGGCGCTGCAGTCGAGCAGCCAATTTGTCGGGCTTGCCAACGCTTTGACGTATGGGTTTAATACGGCGCTCAGGAAGAAGATCAAGGTGTGGTGGCGGAGGAAAGGCAGGAAGGGGAGGTCCGGACACAGGCGGACTAGGGCTTGAATGCCGCTTGTACTATTGAGGTGCGACTAATGATTGACGATGAGCGTTGATAATGTCTTCTATTCGAGTGATACCATATTCTATCCAGCTCTGTTTCTCTGTGGCTTTCCATCCCGTGTCTAGCGAATCACGCTGTTTAGTTCTTCATTAACGACCGCTCTGGATAATGAGTGGAGACGTATTATATCCTAAATTCAGGGACCTTACGACATTGCTGTTCGTGTGCTTTGGGACTGGAACGCTCGAGTGTAACGGAGTGAGTGAATTGGCTGATCCCCTCTACATAAGCAAACGACTCGGACGGGTTGAACCCTAACCTCCAACTTAACGACACGTCCCCATGTCCTTCCTACAAACGTCATTTCCTCCCTTCCAAATTCCACCAGAGGCATCCACCTCACTAGCAGTCAACATATCAAGATGCCTGGCTCCTCTCTCTGGCTGACGCCACCACCCACTCACCCCTTGCACGGGGTCATCACCAAGCTCATCGAGGAGACCCTCCCGGCCCACTTCCCGGATGAGTCCCCGCGCCCGCCGAACTTCTCCCCACACCTGACCCTCACGTCCGGCATCGGCCCAACCATCTACGGCGACGAGCCCCAGAAATGGCTGGACAGTATTCCGTTTCCTGACGCGTCAAAAGTGGCAATTCGCTTTGAGGGTGTCAAGACGCAAGACTTCTACTACCGGAAATGCTACATCAAGTGCGATTTTGACGGCGCCAAGGACGTCGCTGCTATTGCTAGGGCACGTGGTGTCGAAGGTGAAGACGAGGTTGGGCCCAAGACGAAGACGTGGCTTGCGGAGTGGAAGCAGGCTTTTGGACCTCATGTTAGCCTGATGTAGTGAGTTGTTCCACCCGCTTCTCGCACTGCTCCGGTTTTCGAAGCAACAGCTTTTTCGATGCTAGCTAACAACGCCGACAGTGGTGATGTGACCATCGGTGAGGTAAAGCTCAAACAAATCGAAGATGCCGTCAAGAAATCCGGAGTCAGCCTTGGGGACGCATCTCACGACATGGGAGGCTGGGAAGGCGGCATCGTGTGGCTTGTACCGACAGAGAGAGGCATTGAGAATTGGAAGCCAATCGCGACCAGAATCTTGTGAGGACCTATAATCGTTGAGCGTCCATCAGGGTTCTTAAGATGGCCTTGTTTTTGATTGTCTGTCGCTGGTAAGGTGACTGAAAATGAAATAGGTAAAGGTCAATGTACAGCTTAACCAACGTTTCATGCTCTTCAAACTGCAAATCGCTCGACCACTCTTGCGTCTTTCATCAGCCGTATAATCTCTGAGTCCTTCAAATCGTTCAAGTCATTTTTTTGAACGTCACTCTGCACCTCTGCCCTAAATGCAATATCGAATAGTGGGAATGAAGACGTCTTGAGAGGGATCGTGGACTTCAGCCAAGCCCATCCTACGACTCCTCCAACAAACAATAAAGAGAGTATCTGAAGCACCAAGAAGAGAGCAAACATCACAGGTTGGACCTTGATCTTCGCATAAGGCTCGACGAGTGATGCTTCTGTGTAGAATTCTGGCGGTAGTGTCGAAACTGTCTTATTCGTATACGACTCGGGGTTTCCCCAATTGTTGGAATTGAAGAGCCAAAAGGGAAAGACCAGCACGCTCTCGAAGTTTTGGAACTGAATCCCCCACGTGGATGGATCTTGGATCTGATCTTGAAAACACCAAAAGCCTTGAGCTATTGAGGACTGGGCCGGTAGATTGGCAGCCGTGTAGTTGAGTAGCCATCTCAGTGAGTCTCTGTATGCTGCGAGATCTAGGTCCGGTAAGTGTACGGGATGCTTGAGAAGCAATTAGTCATACATAATAGCATAGATGGGTATGAGTGTTCGCATACAGTGCTGTCTATAATGCTGACAATGCTGTGATTTGATCGTGCCGCGATAAAGGACACTTGGAGAGTCTGAAATGAAACCTGAGTGGTGATGTTCGGTGTGGGTTGGTGTCCGTTGCACATTCCATCATCTATCCCTTGCTGACAGACAAATATTCCTGTCGAGATTCGGATTAACAGACTTTCAACATATCTTTCCGAAGCAACCCACCTGCTCGGATTGATCCTGGATCGGACAGGACCGGTGACAAGCACAAGCGAATACCAATTATCTCTCCAGATTCCCCAAACACATCACACTCGGAATCCTCGAATGTATCCATAACAGGGCCTGTGAAGTCGACTTTTATGGAAGGGACGCGCTTTACCATCACCATAGAATGATCAGTGTGAACATGTGGTACCCAAGGGACCACCATCTCCAGTCCACCTGAGAGGATATAAGACATGCAGAGTTGGTTGGAGCAGCTGTGGGTCTCAGCAACCGTCGATACTAAGGGGTTGACCACAAGTGTATATGCAGCCGCAAAGTATGCGAAAGGGAGAGTTTCGTAGGGGTAAGTGGGCGACAAGGAGTGGAGGAACTCTTTGAATGGCTGCACGAGCGACCCGTTGAATGGTCCCAAGCCTGCAGCGACCGTATATGTATGGGCTGTGTCATATACAGTCATGAGAGAAGTGTTGACTTGTCAAAACGCGTTAGCGCACTGCTGTCCTTTTGAGATTGTGGAGAAGCCTTGCTCTTACAAAACAATGCCAATCCTGAAAACCAGACGAATGCAGTCATCATAACCCTAGTTGGTAATATTAGAGACAGATGGCTGCTAGTGCATATGAAGAAACTGACCTAGACACAGCCCACATCTTCGCGGAAATTCTGGGAGCGGATGATTTGATGAGCCCCAAGGTACCAAGAGCCCCAGTAGTGGGCGACAATGCCAGGATGTTGAGATACGGGATTCCCTTCGGTGGGCATGTTTGACTCCATTGGAGAATGACAAACGCGTTTTCCAATGCCAGGCATACCAAAGCAGACAGAATTCCTTGGGATGCCCGGAGAATGGTAAGCGTCTTACTGACATCGGTCTTGAGTAAGTCACTGAGTGGTTGACCTCGGCCAGACCTTTTCTCGGCTTCGTAAGTGGCTTGTACGTAAACTATGACTGTTGCCAAGAGACAAATTGCTAGGAAAGAAAGCAGAATGGGCGTTGATATTCGTTTCAGTCGTTTGAGGCTCGTTCTGGGTTCGCGTGCTTTCAATATGGGTCGCGTCGTCTTCTCATCTTTGGCTACGAAAACAGCGGCGCATACCGGTCCCGACGTCTTCGGTGCTTCTGCCTCTTCCAGCCGAAGTGTTCCATCCGTGGGGACATGAATTTCACACACAGGATCCTGGCTTGACGATCCAACAACGATATGGTCAGACTGTGAAGCTTCAGCCAGCTCCCACACGCTCTCATCTGGACTGGACTGACTCTTGGTCTCAACAGAAAATGGGCTGGGAGTGGGAGACTGAGTCTCGTCAGAGGACGTGGAATCTGTCAGCAACGATTCCTCTGTCCGGTCTGTGCTATCAGTCTGAGTGCAAAACTCTGAAACAGAGCTGGGCTCCTGCAAACAGACAGTACGCTCAGCCATGACTCCGAGAAATGAGTTGACCAAAGAAATACGCTCGTATCAAGAAGGATGATGAGATTTTGCTTGATTGTAAATCTGAAGCGAGATGCGATTCAATGCAGGCTTTTAAATGAAGTGTTACCTTCACGGCGGGAGGATTGGGCATACGTGCTATTTATCACGAATTTAGGGGCTAGAAAAACGTTCCAATGGCATTCACACTTGTTGAGCACATCGTTGGGCAATTTAACCGTCGTGTCAGCAGCACGCCTGTGGGGGCGGCTTTGTACAGTGGTCCGGCACACACAGCATTCACCAGCCATCGTGAACCACGAACGGCGATCATTTAGGTATATGGCCCCCAAGCGCGACCCGCGTAGCCTGCAGATAGGCTTGATTCATATTGTCATTCAAAGTTGCGTTCACATTGGGAGAAATACGCACCTTTGTTCCTGAGACACAGATCATTGGTTGAAGATCTTGAGAAAAGGAGATACCCTGACCAGCCTCGCTTATGCAGCCATGCAAGGGATCCCACCTTGCATGAACCTCAGCTGATTCTATCACTGTCTTGCGTCACTGTTCATCTCGCACTTCTCTGGGAGCTGCCGTCGGGCCACGACATTAAAACTAATTATAGTCACAAGCCAATCCGCTAGGCAGCTGTGGATACAAGACATTGCTGACAGTGAAGAGCATGCCTCAATGTTGAGACATCCTCCACAGGTAAGCTGCCTATAAAGCCTGGTTTGGGGAAGTGATTAGATGAGACGTCTGGTAATTGATTGTAAGTTGGGATTCTCATTTAGCTTTAGACTATTGCTGATATGCTGCGGACGGCACGTTCAAACCATCTTACAACTCACAAAAAGTGATGCGTCTGGTGATTTGGAGTCTAGAACTACCCAGATACTTTTGCTACTTCTTCATAAACACTATGAATGTTGGGTTGACATGTGCTGGATTTCGCGGAAAGGGTGAATTTTTCCGGTTGGGCAATAAGGATAGCATGGCTGCCTCGGGCATGTTGGTTGCGTCGGAGCCTTACCGAAAATATCCCAATTTGAGGCAAGATAAGATGGCGCTAGACAAGTCATCCTTAGACAGTCAATATCAAGAAATTCTACGAGTCAGTCTAGGTGTCTAGCAGAGGCAGCCAATCAGTGTTTATATATAAACAAGAGAGACTTTTCAATTCAGTAATCAACTTCTTTATTCCATAACATACGTCCAAATTTCTTCCGTCTCACGAGCTATGACTGTCGCTCAAGACTATCTACAAAAAGGCGTTCAGCAAGCATGTTGGCTTCTGGGCATAGAGTGTCACATCTATGTTCGGAAATCTAAGAAAAATTTGAAATTGTTATAATCAAGTGAGTAAGTGCGTCAAGTCTTCTTGTAGCTCAAAAGTTATGGCCATTCTGGTTTTCCACTGTTATTTACGCTTTTGTCACATCGTCATGAGTATCCCAACTTACCACCTGAATAGCTAGAGCAAATGCGATGGGATGAATACGAACACGTGATAAATTCCAAGAAAATCGCTGGGCTATAAAACTTCCATGGAATGATCAATATGTCACAGTAACTTAAGCACTCCAGACAGCCACCTTTCGATGACCTCCGCGCCTTCACCTTTCTTGCTCCTGAAGAAGACCTCATCAATGATCATCTCCTCGTGTGAATGCTTCGGCGTCACAACGAAAGTGAAACGCTCAGTCCCTTTCTGCTCGTCCTGATTGGCCCTTTCCACATCCGCCTCGGAGAACCCATTCTTGACCGTGGCAGCAAAATTCCGGATGCCATCAATTAGGACCTCGCCTCCTCCTCCCCATATCATCATCTTATCCACCACACTGCGGGCGATGTCAGCCCACCACTCGACCGGTGCGGTCACGGGCTGTGAGTAGTGATCGTGTTCACCTCCCGGTGGTACGTATGCATTAGACGCCCTCCTCAGTGCCCTTGGTGTCAGGTAGTCGGACTCGGCGTTTGCCGAAACGGACGGCTCAGTGAGCTGGAATGATATCCACGGCGAAATCAGAAGCGCGGCATGCAAGGGCCGCGATAGCGTCACTGGTGGGACCTGGGGGTGAGGACGAGCGATGTGCTCCAGCAGCGCGGCAGCGAGGTTCCCGCCAGCCGAGTCTCCGCCGATCAGTATTGAGGACGGATCGCGGTGCTCGTCGACAAGTAGGTAGTTGAGGGCCAAGGCAGCCTGCTTGAGCTGTGTCGGGTATGTCGCGCCGGGAGAGAGCGTGTACGTCAGAGAAAAGATCGAGAAGTCCTGGCCGCGTTTCGCCATGTCGCGTTGTAACGTGAACTGATATCTGAGATGCCCCATTGTCGCTGGTCCGTAGAAGCCACCGCCTGAGATGTAGTCAGTAAGACGTCCGCCTATTTTCAGTCGCGAGAATCGTACCATGGAAATACAACATGACATGATTGGCTTGTTCCGGTCCAATCCAGTGACCTTGAGCACCCGAGCCCAAGCTAACACTCTTGACCTTTTGATGCTTCCATCCTGCCACCCTTTCGTACACTTTATCCGTAGTCGGAACGAGAGCTTGCGTCTGCTGTGTGCTCAATCCACCCAGGAGCTCTCTCACTGCATGGAGCATAAAGCGTCAGCGCTTCACGCCTTATAGAGAAGGTCCCATATCTATCCCTATGACAGGGATGAACTGGAAGTGGATTGGTCCTTGGTCAAAACATCCCTCATCACCTTACACTTCCACGAGTGTGAGGGCATGATATCCGGAAGGACAGGTCGCCGAATCAATGAAGGCGTCATTCAGATGATGCTTACTTGCTGCGTACATAACATCGCGTTTGTAGCTCGGCGCGCCCTGTCCCTTTGACCGCTTGCCGGATGAAGAGGTGAGCGCACGCTTCACAAATGCAGCTTCGACTTTGAGAAGCTCTAGTGGTATCGCCGCCTTGCTGGCGGAATCCTTAGGGTCAGCCATGATCTGATCTCACCATATGCGCTGGGGACTTTGAGTAAGAAAACAGTCAAGCTCACATCAAAACGCAAGAGGTTGTGTGCGGGCCATCGAATCGATGTATATCGAAAGCTTCCGCATGTGAACCGAGGCTGGTGCAGTATACTGGGAACATGGATCATCCAAGTTGGGGAGAGAAGGTAACCTCGTGAGCCAATCGCATGGGCATTTTTGCATCGTTTCAGACTACACTTTATGGGATGACGCCAGCTTTGACACTATAGTAGCATCGTCTAAGGCGACCAACTGAAATACTCCTTCCGTCGTCTTGTGCTTCTTTCCGCGTACTCCGTACAGCTCAGAACATTTACGCGGCCAGTCAAATCACTTCATGCTGACCTGACAGCTTGAGAGATGGACCAATGCCGGAACTTTAATTGTGCCCCAAATTCACAACGCTTCGGGTGGGGATCGCACCCGCGACCGTTGATGGCGATCAGTATCGATTATAGATTCATTATATAATTTTATCAGAGCTTGTACACAAGCTTGACCCATCAGCTGCGAACTAGGTCACAGATGAAAGCCCAAGTATATCAATCTCGTGCTTGCACACAAACCACTTTAATCCCTTCAGACCCTCGCTCCGAATCCCACAGTCGATAATCCAGGGACAGATAACTCTGCGCAAACCTCGGCACCCGTAACCTTTTGCGCCTCCTTTCCCGTAGACCACAAATTCCTTGACAGCCACCATGGCCACCATGGCCACCCAAACCCTACCATCCATACCAATTATATTAATATTCGCCAAGTAGGAGTCGTATGCACACCCAAACGTGGTCCCTAGAAATATCTCATGACCATCGCACCAGCCAGCGAGCCGGCAGGGCACTCCGCCGCGCAGTTGCACGACCCATCAGCGCCGATAGTCCCCATCCCAGTCACAGGCTGCGCCACCGCGCCACCCGCCTGCGCCGTCGGGGCCGGGAGATTGACAGGACCCAGGTCACCAGTCGGCGCCGCCGTCAGAGTCGGCGCAGGCGGCAGCTGTGAGGCCGCACCCGGATCCGCGCCGTTGAAGGCCGCGATGGCGCGGTCGAAGATACCAGCCAGCTCGTTCAGGGCCGGGACGACGTTGGGCGTGTCGGGCGCGACCTTGCTAGCGAGCGCGACGGCCAGGTCGTTGCTTGCGTCCCGCTGCTGCAGCAGGCCCGCGGCCACGAGCCCCGTGGAGCCGGCCTGATCTATGAGGGGCTTCTGCGCGATGAGGTCGTTGATGGTGAGGTTCGTGTTCTGGCGCAGGGCCGAGGTCGTCGTGGCAAGGTTGAGTGAGTCCTCGAGGCTCAGCGGTTGGGACTGCCGGATCTGGGCGCTTGCGTTCTGGAGCAGTGGGACGGCTTGCATGCCGAGCTGGAGGAGCGAGGCGCCGGTGCCTGACGCGAGGCCCAGGATGGCTGTGTCGACTCTCTGGAGACCCACGTTGATGGCGTCTAGGGAGGACTGGATCGAGGCGAGGTCTCGCTTGTGGGTCTCGGATGAGGCAGCGTAGACTGCCCCAAGGTGAACGAGCAAGTGTGCCCAATACATTGTGACTGTGGATCGGTTGTTGGCCCAACCAGCGGGGATTTGTTGTGGATTAGGATCTCATGGACCTTCGGCTGGTCTTCGTGTTTCTGACAGCTTCGAGGGAGAAGATCCACCAGGGACCATATCACCTGGCAGGATAAGTGCAGTCACATTGTGATATATCCTCTCGAGGTCTTCCGTCAGGCCCCTGAGCTGGAGCATCACATTGGGGGCTGACTCTCCCGGATCCGAGCTGCCTGAGCCGATTGGAAAGCCATCCGGGGCAGATCGAGACCAGATCTCCGAGCATGGATTCACCTTCATGCAAGATCCGTCTGCGACACTTGCCAAGCTCCTTGACACTGGCAGATGGCACCTGTCCGGATAAGCGTAGATCATCAGCAGTGGGACCGCAGGTGCAGGAAATCTCTAAAACAAAAGAAATATCATGTTATGATTGTGGTCCATGGTATATGTAGCATTGTGGCTGCAGATCATTCGTTGATGGGACGGCCGTTTCAGATCAAACCCCTAGGCGTAGCCCGCGCCCGCCGCAGCATGATGCTTTGATCGCCTCCCGTATGCCTAATGACACCGCTGTCATCTCGGCCTGAGGGACCGGCAAGAATTTAAAATCAATCACGGAGGCAGGTGGCGTCCGATTGCAACCCACCACAAATGCTCTTAAACGTGACGAATCAAAGTTCAAAACTGTACAGGCTAAAACAGATTGGCCGCTATGTCACCGGTGCATCCGCACAGCCTGGCGGTGTTCTCCTGGTCACATCGTCACACCTGAGCCCCAATCTTAGCAGACACCCTTGCGGAATATGACCATGTCGACGGGTTCAAGGCTACGAGGCATCTCCGGGGAATGAGACCGGACGCTATATTAGACCCTGCGACCGGAACCCGCACCGAGCCGCACCACTAACTAGACATGCTGTAGATAGGGTACGCGTAGGACTGTTATCTGGGCCGAAGAGGACCCGTGATCCCGGAGTCGTTGGGCACAACGGATCAGATGAGCCGAGCAAGGAGAGGTACGCTTCTGTCAAAAACACGCGTCGCTCCTGGGTTGGGTATTTGGAAGAATGGTGCCTGAATAGGCAGGCAGTGTTGGCTAACATGCACCAAGGTATGGCATGCAAAGACAGGCCTAGGCACAGGTCCTCAATACCAATCTTTGTGTGAATCAAATGATTCCGCGTTTGGAAACACAGTCAGCCAGTGGTTCTTTCGTGGATCGGATGAGTACTTGTGATACACTTCGCCCTGTCCAATGAACCAGAAGTCGATGCCATCGCGCGACTTTCTTACGGGGTACTTGTATACATATGCTATCTCTGGATCCACACAACTTGAAATGCTTAAAATTGGAGCACACGAGACGACGGTTGAAACTTGAATTTCGATGAGCTACAGCTATGCTCAATGTCGATTCTTGCTATAAAGTCTTTATAGGGCCTAGAGGAATGTACAAGATGGCCTGAAGTTTCCACGGGAGAATAGAATCCCAGGTTGTTTCGACATGGGTTCGCACACTTCGACTCGTTCCAAATTCAAGTTTGACGCAAAGAAGAGTAGAGTGAGCGTACCACAGCCCATGTCAACTAGAATGCAGTCTGCTGGGAATAGTACTGTTGAATCAGAGAAACCTTTGCATCAGAGGTCGCACTCCCAATGGTCTCATTCCCAGCAAGGCTAATGTTTCGGAACGAGTCCCCAATATTGAACATGGTTCTGGTGTCGGCGGTATTGGGCGCCCAGTAGGGGAGGCTGGCATTGGTGCCGGCATAAGAGTCGCCGTAATTGGGATTACCCGTCTTGACGAAGTTTGCCCAGTACGCAGAGACCATACTCTGGACGTAGAAGTCCTCGTCGACAAATGGGTACCTATCGCTGTTCGCGTACAAGGCGTTGAGCACGTACATGATCTCGGACTGGTGGAAGGCGCCCTGCTCCTGTCCCGGCGGCGCATGGTCCCATAGGTACGTCCAGATCGGCGCGGTGGCGTTGGAGCGCACGACCCAGTCGGTCGCGTACATCCACTGAGAAACGCTGCCGAGGTCCAGGGTCGCGAGGTTCCAGGCCGCATTGGCGGATGTTGTGGTGTTGCCGGTTGGGTACAGGTCGAAGTACTGCGCTGATAGGTTGCCCCATTTAAGGGCGCATACCTCGTTGATGTAGGCAGCCTCGTAGGAGTTGGTCGGGGATGCGCCGTTCTCGTCGTGAGTGCCGCCCGTGATCAGCGGAACGTCGTTGGCGGGACCCTGCAGCAGCTGGTCCATGTACTTCTCTGGGAGGACGTAGTTGTCTAGCACGGGCTTGAAAATTAGAGGGTAGCCGGCGCTGACCGCGGTGACCCACCACATATCGTCTGTTCCCACGCGATCTTGAGATCCTTCAAGCAGGTCGTCGACAGATACGCTCTCTGATCGTAATTCCGCGATACTTGTAGCGTTGTGGTTTGTTGTGTAGTTGACACCGTGCTCGAGAGCGCGAGACATATTGACGTATGATGTGGCAAGGCCGTTGATCCATGGGTTGGTAGGGTAGTGAATCCCAGATTGGGAGATAGCACCAACGAATAGACTCTTGAACAAGGCGCTGTTGACTGCATGATAGACTTGTGATGAGCCGAATGACTGGCCCATGATAGTCACCCTATCCGGGTCTCCACCAAAATTGGCGATGTTGGTCTGGACCCATTCCAGGGCGGCCTTGTGGTCAAGAATACCCCAGTTGCCGGACGAATTGTGACCATTCTCAGCAAGAGACTCGGCGTTCAGGTCCGGGTGGGCTAGGAAGCCGAAGGCGTCGTCGCGGCGGTTGAAAGTAACGACAATGATATCATGCTGCAAAGCCATACCACCACCGTACCACCAGGCGGTATTGGAGGTTTCGTCGGAGCCTTGGTTCCACACGATGACGGGGAGCTTGTCGGTGGAGGAGTTGGCCGAGGTCCACACGTTGAGGTTCAGGCAATCCTCGCTGTAGCCAGTGGTGTCCCGGCTGGGGCAAGGGGCGCCCCATGTGTCGGCGATCAGAGTCTCGTTCCATGGCTGTCTGGGCTGGGGAGCTTTCCACCGGTTCTGGTAGGCAGTAGAGGCGGCGAAGGGAATCCCTAGAAAGTTGGCAACATTGCTGGAAGAGACGCCGAAGTAGGTCTCGAGCTCGGTCTGATTGGTGAAATATTGGTAGCCCTGAACGGGACCAAGGCTGGTCTGGATTACCTTGTCGTACATTGCAGCCTCCACGCGGGCTGTGAAAACGGCTGCGCCTAAGACCAGGCCAAGACGTTGCCGGGCTGTCCTCATCGTGTTATCGAATATTCAAGACCCAGATCACTGAAATGAGAGTTGGCAACTTTCGACCCAGGAAGATGAGTGAATGTCCTGGCTTGGCATGATTGCTCCCTCCCATTTGAGAGTTTCGTTTCATTGTTTTATACAAACATATGCTTCTGCTTGCGCTGCATTGTTTATTGTGTTTGCGTAATGGGCGGATACTGGTATATGGCCCTTCGGGGCAGAACCAGACACTTTGCGATGTAACCCTCGGAGCTCCGAGCGAGGCCTCTGCACTTCGTGGGCCGGTGAAGATCGTCATTCTTGGAGGCGAACCCAGTGTCACGACTCGCTGAGTCGACATGTCGCCTCACCCCTGTCTGACAGCACTGATTGCAATTCATGACGTGCTTAAAGGCGTTGAAGACAACCACAAGCGGTGCACTCTCATGAGATTTTTCGACGGGGGAGCAAAGGGGACTTGAAGTCTGAAGACCTGTGGACGACCTGTTCTCAATATCAACGAAATGTCCAGACGAGATGTCCTGCAGGCGTAACTGAAACTCTACAATAAGGACTTGCCCATCATGCAGGCTTGCATCAAATGGTTGACAATGTTTGACGACTTTATGAAGACAGGCCATTAGACATTCCACCAAGATCAGTAATCATGATCGTTCACCAGATTCTGCCGGCTTGACCGATCGGCTCCGAGTGGCTCAAGTAGCCCTGTGAACGACCAGTGGGCTGCTGTCCTAAGGGATGACGCGGCATCCCTGCCCAAGGGCTCGCTCTCGCGGCAAGTAGGCAGGCAGTGCTCGTATCCGTATTAACAAAGAGGTTCAACATCTGGCATAAATACAGCGGTGAAGCCACGCAAGCCAATGCAGTATTATTAGCCCGTACGATCCAGATATAGTAATGAAGCAGAAAGAATCACGCGTAATGAATCATATACTAAGAACTGCGTGGCCCCCAGGCACCTGCTTGGCGAATAGACCATCGGGGTCGACTCGGCTCCGAGTCGCCCAAAGTCGCTCCACGTTCACCTCGCTGTAGGTGTCTATCGGACCCTGATCCGGACCTGCGTAGTTGAGATAAATGAATGGGTCGTATGTGCCAACAGCCTGTGCCTCTCTTTTTGATGTTTGCACGCATAAGTCAGAATCTGGCCTCGACCATCACGGTGAGGAGACAGGAGGAACAGAGGACAGAGACTCAGGATATCCACATTGTCAAATCGCCTTTTAGCAGTGAAGGCAACGGTCTCATCGGCATTCACCTCACTCCATCAGACGTCTAGCAACAGCACAAGCAGCATTAGTGAATGCAAATACTCTATGTTAGTAGCAACTGATCAGCTACAACTTGCATGCATGGTGTCTTTTCAAGGAGAATGTACTGTACATTCTGATGGTTTATGAGAGCCAGAACATGGAGGGATCTGTATCAGAGGATATCCGAGAATCATGCCAACTGGGTTGGTGTAGAAGGCATGGAACAATCGTGCGTCAAAACAGACCGACTGTCTGCATCGCGGATGTCATGTCTGCAGGAACATTTCGACCCTACAAACAGTCCATTGTACAATCTTCTGTATAGTTATAAAACTTGATAAAAGGATAGTCACTATGACAGAGCATCTGATCTGGATAGTATCCTTGCTCTTACGATTTTTGCAATTGCTATGGAGGCTGTCACTCGTTGATTGGTACGAAGTTGTGCGTGTGGGTCATGAAGCTGATTCAAGCTAGGAGCTAAGTTGAGTCTCACTTGAATCCCTTCTTTGGATTACAACTTAGTGTGGTGCATGATCAGAAGCAAACATGGGGAAATTGAGAGCGTTTGCTATGGAGACGTGGTGAACTGGCCTATCCTGCTGCCATGTGTAAAGACCGCTGTGTGAAGTTGAGGGTCGGCTGTTGATGCAGCAGGAAAAGCGCAGCGTTAGTGGGACTCGAGGCCTGATTTTTAAGAAGAATGGCATGGAATTGACATTAATTTGGAAATCGGATATTCGCACCCGCAAAAACGGATAGTACACCGGTGCATAGCTTACTCGTTATTACAATTTTCATACACACACACCACAAACACTTAGCAGATCTATACACCCATCTGGGTTTTCTAAGGATAGGTCTAAGTATGTTAGGTCTGGGTATGTGGGTCTGGGTGTGCTAGGTCTGGCCTGGGTGTGCTGGGCCTGGGTGTTTGGGTGTATTTGACTGGGTGTACTAGGTCTGGGTGTCTAGATGTGCTGGGTCTGGGTGTATTAGGTCTGGGTATGTGGGTGTGTTAGATCTGGATGTGGTAGGTCTGGGTAGGTGTAACTGCGTCTGTTGCGTATATGAATTGGCTGTGGGCAAGCAAGTAATGAACGGGTGCAAATATCCGATTTCTTAATTTGATTGTACAAACAAATTGAATTTCACTTGGGGCATTTGGTGGCTGCATGCAGGTGAAGACGTGATGTTGATTCCCGCTCCGCTTTGACTCTGTCCCTGGCGCAACCATAGGCACGCGGCATCACCATCTCAACTGGCGCCCTGGCAACCAGCATCTGGAATCCACTCACCTCACCTCACCTCTAGTGAATTGAAACCACCCACCAACTTCAATTGATCGTTTCGATTCGAGAAAACCTCGCCTCTCACATTGCAACTCAGCACCTATTACCTCACCTGACCCTCTCACCACCTCCCACCAGCGCATTCTTCGAAGTCATTGCACACTCGCTGTCAACAAGAGACATAGAAATCATCATGAAGGAACGCGCTGGGCTTCCAGCATCTGGTCGCGCGATCATGCTGGGTCTCAACCTTGCGAAGCCTCTCAAATTCTCATCGTGGCTCCGCATCCTGCCGACTACCACGGCAACCACAAACAAGAAGCGACCGCATGTCGCCACCACATCGTCCCCATCCACGGCATCTCATGAGCTGCCTCAGATCAACATTTCGGAAACCCTCGACACATGCCTCCAGAAGAACGGCGCAATGCGACCTTTTCACACCCTTTTCGAGCAGAGTTTCCTGGATTTCGGTACAGTCGAGCCTAAGAACGAGGGCATCGCAAGTTCCATCGAGCAACACCAGATCCCCAGCCCATCTGACACCATCACATCCCAGTTCGAGGGTTGCGACTTGATGGAGGAAATTCAGACTTCAATTTCAGCAGACTGCTTACTCAAAGAAACGAACCCGAGCAGTCTGCCTTCGCCAGCAGACAAGCAGGCATCTCCAACCACAACTCTCCCTTCCCTTTTCAGTGACGAGGACAAGATGATCCCATTCACTGCGCTCTTCCCAGACCACCTTCTCTCGGACTGCATCGGTGACATTACCGACACGAGCAATGACACTGTCCCAGTCTCGGATTCGCCCTCTCTGTTCCCACTGATCGCCCGCCCTTTCAGCTACGACAGCCAGGGACCATTCGACGAATTCTTGGGTAGCAACTTTACTACCATGATCAAGGCTCACGATTTCGATTTCAATATTTTGAATGATGAGACGCCTAACCACCAAAACAACGGAAGGACTTCACCCATATCGTCCACGATATCCAGAGACTCGTTCTCAAGCCTGTCTGATAGTCCGTATTCCAGTCGACGGTCGTCGTGGGCTACTAGCATCAGCACACACCTCGGAGACGACGATATTGACCAGTCCACTGTTGGTCACGAGAAGCCTACTCCAGAGTCCGACCAGAGCACGTACGACATTGAGCTCATCAATGAATACCAACATTACAACCAGCTCATCGAACTTGGCGACCCGCACAACCGCCGCGACAGGGACTTCATTCCCCAGCAACTAGTTGAGGAGAGACACAATGAAGTGGCCTTGCCAGCGAAAGACATTCACATTACCAATGATCTTGCAGATGATGCGAGCGGAATCAAAGCCAATGACGATCTGAAAACACCTAGCACCACACCTATCACCCAGGCTGGATTGGATGCACAACAAGACAGCATGCAGGCAGAGGATATGCAACTGGAAAGCGTGCAACTACATATGGAGCCGAATCTCGACAGCGAGAGCATCAACACTCCCCCATCTACGCCAGCCGAGGCTGAGGCCTGGGCACACTCATACTGCGAAGAGAACTCCGAGTCCGTCAAGCTCAAGGTCCTGAGAGACGTCAATGACAGGGAATACGTGTTGTATCGCGATTGTTTTCACTGCATACCTATTGAACTCGCTCCAGAGTTTGCCGACGACTTCCAGGAGGAGGAGGATGATGATGACGGCTACGGCAGCGCAACTGAGGCGTGCGACGCCGGCGGAGACGAAGCGAAGCTCGGCACGATCCCGGAGGAGGAGAACGAGGGCTAGAAGCCTGTGTTGTCCGACCGGGATGTCGAGGCTTACGACAACGACTTCGTATTGGACGAGGAGGACGACTATGAGGGCGACGATGAGAGCGACGATGAGAACGACGAAGAGGGCGATATCGAGTACGCCGCGCCGTCCGATCTCTGCCAGGGGGTTTGTCTCCTTCACAAGATCGATGAGGGAGACTGGTACTGGAGAGCGTTCAACACTTACTTCGAAGAGGTGCCCTCGCCGCCATACCCGAAAGAGTGCTCGGCGACCACTTTCAAGCCATCGCGGCTCCGTCAGGTCCAGAGCATGGAGGACGTGGAGCAGGACGAGGGATAGGTCCAGCGAGAGGAAACGGGGCCGTGAACACGTGAGGGCCTCCGGAATTGAAGGCAAGGATGTCGGGCGGAAGACAATGAATGCCTGCTCGATACACGTGGAAGCAGCAATGGCTGGCTGATGAAGGCGCAGATTACCCAGAGGACACTGTCTGCAGTGTTATTTTGGTCGCACGTGCGACTTCGGGAAAGGGGCCCGAAATACATGGTGTCTGCGCCACATACATGAGAAATGAGTTAATGTAGTATTAAAAGCTGTGTATTTTTACGAGCCATGACGGTAGATAGATGGAGGAACAATAGAGGTCTCAAATAATATTGACAGCCAATGTCATGATCTTCAAGGAGTAGTATCTCGCGACGTAGGCCTTGCGGTTGTCAATCATTGACACAGGTTGCACCGTAGGGATACCTCGCGGGTATGAAGCTCTCTTGCCCGAGGATAAAAGTGAGGCTAACTTACTGGTAAGCTGCCGGCGGATTGCTAGTAGTCCAAAGTGTACATAGAAGCCTGGCCAGTGGCCAACAAGGAAAATAAACCAACTTCTAGCTAGTGCCCGCTAGCAAACAGAAGGCTCGCCATCGTCATGAACCGTCAGGTACATATAGAAAACTTAGTCTGCGCCGGATCATCAGCGAATTAACTCATCGACGCCATGTTGTCGCCTGATAACTTCCGTTCTTATTAGTTTTGCTCAACACACTGATGTTGCCCGAAAATGAGATCATTGCACGTACAAAAGTGACATCGTGTCCCACTTCGCCATACTCAAGCCCATCCAACCACTCACAACTGGACGACCGACAATGACACACAATCTTAAGATTTTTCAAGACAAAATAAGCCAAGTCTTACATTCCATGGCACCATTTAATCTCACAGGGGACGTTCTTCACCCCCTCATCCGACATATTCAAAACACAACCCTCACGGACCACGCTGCCGTCGCGGCCCGAGACATTGTCGTCCCAGACCTCAGCAGGCCAAAAGCAAAATACGTCACCATAGGAGCGGTAATAGTCATGGCAATCTTCTTCATTTGTATCTTCACGTTCTGCATATGCAGAATGGGCGAGAAAAACCCCGGGGTCCCGGACCTGGAGGCGGACCCGGCCCTGGCCCTGGGCCACGTGTACGGCCACAACAATGACTCCCGGTCCTACGCATTGGGCACACTGAGGTCGGACGGTCGCTCCGGCAGGCCGAGCTTTCAGCATATTGAGGATAGGGCATCGGGAAACCGAGATACGGGACGGAGTACGGTCACCCGGCCAGTGCCTGTCGTGACCCGTCATTCGGACGTGGGAGATGAGACGCCGCCCCCGCCATGTAAGTAGCTTCACCAAGACTTCTCCTCTGGTTCCTATACTTGGACCTACTGTGTGCATGATGATGTTGCTGCCTGTATTCAAGAAGACTACTCTTGGTTGGAGAGGGAGACAAGGCAGACAGAATCATGTGACACCAGTGTGTGTGCGCTGCATTTGTTTCAATGATTTGTGGCTAACTATTTCCTTGCAGATCCAGCTCCACCGAAGTACAAGGTATGACCAGAAGCTGTATTGGTTGGGAATGAATAGAAGTTCGTGGGGGTGGCAGGGTTGAAGGCCCAGATCAGAAAGGCCTGCTTTGCATCTAATCCAGGTGATGATGGTGAGGGATTGAAGCCGCCATCGGAGGAGAGGCTGGATGGCTGGATGGAGCCCTGCATGAGGGGGTGCCTGGAGACAACAACTGGGGCAAGAATTTAAAATACTGAACCATGGTCATTGATTCATTTCATATCTAGAGTATCTAGTGCAATCCGGAGGAGCTGCCATTAAAAACCATTAAGCATCCTCGTTCAGGCCCAAAATTTCCACAAACACACACAATACGCGCTGAGAGCGCCTCGACGCCTTGTTGCCACTGCCCAAAACCAGCCAGAAGTCCACTCATGTAAAAAGCTCACCAGCTAAGCCGTAGACCACTCAAGGCTGGGAAGCTTGGGCCTGTCTTTCCTTCCTGACCTGCTCATCGCTGGTGACCATCAGATACTCCCACCTCTTGCGGACGGTCGTGTAGCCGAAGAGGTACGAGCCGCCGTGGTCGATCATGTACTCGGACACCAGCTTCCAGGGGATGTTCTCACGGGTAATCTTGTCGAAGTCCTTCGTGAGCTTGACAACGGCCTTCTTGAGGAGCTTGTCCTGTGGTGTTTGAGAAGTGGTTAGTCCCTGCATGAATGATAAAGATAGGCACGAGGTAGATGCACGTGAAGGAGGGTGAGAGATGATGTGATAGGTGGATGACAAAGAGGCAGATTGCAGATGATGATGAGAAAGGAGGATACTTACATCAATCTCCTGAAACTCAGGCTTGCGCACCCTCGCCTCCTTGGGCTTGGTCAAGGTGCGGAAGCGGCCGCGCAGGGTCGACTCGGCCTCAGTGAAGCCGCCTTTCTTGCGAATCTCCCTATACGTCATGCCAGCCTGCTTGTGCTTCACCAGGAACTCGTCCTTCTCGGAGCGGGTCGGGAGCGCGGACTCGTCAGAGCCGGAGGTATTGGAGACCGCACTGGTGGCGGCCTTAGACGACGAGGCCTTGCTGTGGGACGTCTTGGCGCGAGGCTCAGATCCACCTTTGTGATGGTGGCGGTGGCTCGAGGCAGGCTGGGACTGAGTCTGAATCTGGGAATGGGATTGGGAGGAAGCTTTGGTCTTTGCCTTTGACTTCTTGGAGCTGGGCGCCGAGGACTTGTCGCCGGTCGCCTCTACGCCGTGACGGCGCTTTGGGCCGTGGCTGGACTCGTTGGGCTTTGGGTGAGGTGCCTTGTCTGGCAGCTGCTTGCGGCCCACGCTATTCAGCCTGGGACCTGATCTGCGTGTCGCCTGCGAAGCTGAGGATGGCACGGTCTGCTCTTGAGGCACAGCGACAGCAGATGTCACGTCGGAGTCACTATCCATACGGAAAGGGTTGGGGAGTGACTCGGAGGAAGACGAGCTCGGCAAGCTGGGCACGTTCTGGAGGTTCAGCATCTTGGGCGAGACAGTCTCAGCCTCGTGGAAGCTAGAGACCACCCCCGGGGTGATGCCAAAGTTGTGCACGGCCGAGCGCGACAACAGACCCTGCGGGATGGCGCCGGGATTGGGGCATGACGGCATGTCGGTTGGGAAAGCGGAAGGGCTGTGGAAACACTCGTCGGTCACGTCCATGTCCATCATGTCCGGGGGTCCAATCGAGGACGAAAAGCTGCCGAAGACAGTGTTGGGGGAGCTGCCGTTCACGCGGCAACTAGATGAGGAAGAGCTGTCGACGATTGGTGCTGCGCCCAAAGCTGAGCCGAACTCCATGGATGGAGCGACCGTGTGGCTGTTAGGAAAGGCAGGGAGGCCATGGGCCAGACCCTCGGGAAAGCCATACGGTTGGATGTACTCATTGCTGAAGCCTGGTACTGGTGGCCATGTCTGTGATCTCTGACCATTGATGGATTGGGAGACGTTGTGCTGGACATTTGTCGCGGTCGGGGTGGAGTTCCAGAGGTTCTCTGCATTGACTGCATTTGGCTCTGTCTTCAAGCCACGAGTGCTGGGGTTCAAGTTGCTTTGGCGGCGGGCGTGAACATTGACGCGATTGTTGTTACTCGGGGACGAAAGTGAGACATGTCGCGAGCTTTGGCCCGGTCGCAATGTGAACTCGTGAAGAGCAGGGTGATGTCCATTGCCAGGTTGTCCACGGAATGCTTCGTTGGGGTCTTCCATCTGTGAGAAGAATCGAGGTCAGTGTCCACCATTTCCCGAGACATAGAACAAAGAAGTGAAGGGAAATGGGTCAGAGGCGTCTCACATTCTGAAACCACACCATGGATTGATCAAAGTCGTTGGCTCGAGGCTGGTATTGCTGAGGCTGGAATCTCTGTTGATTGACATTGCCTTGGAGGTTTTCACTGCGACGGGTCGCCATGGTTTGGAGACCTGCACGAAAGGCAGCCTGCTTTGCTGACACGAGTTGGAGGTTTTGAAGATTGTGCTTTGAGAACAGGTCGTGGTTGGCAAAATCAAAGGCGAACGCGATATCAGATGATGGTATCCAGAGGCCCTGGCCATTATTCGACGCCCCTCCAAGGGGATCAGTGCTTCTGATAAACATCGTACAGAATCCGGCGTTCTTCCTAAATCCCACGGGCTGTAGCTCTGGCGGGGTTGAACGAGCTGGCTCCCTGAGCTCGCCGTCGCCGAGATTTCCTACAAGCTGACGTTGCTCGAGTGATTGTTCAGTATTTCTCACCGCTTATGCTGTGCATCCAGATTGCTGTTGCGCTGTTTTCCGTCTCTGCCTGACCAGCTTGTTTTACTTGTAATTTTGACCCACCAACGTCTGCCTCCTGATAGTGGGTAGGCTGAACTGATATCAAGAAGATGGGATGATCGCTGTAGTCAAGGCTGCAGCAGTGAAAAGCGCAGAATGGTGACGGGTGTCTGCTGAACGGCAAGGCACGAGGTTCTGGGAGAGAAGCGGTCTGGAGATCTGGTTCCGTATGCGGGTTCAAGGCAAGCTGCCGATGAAGGCCGCCGAACTGTTGGGCAGAGCTTGGAGTTTGAGGAGGGGTGACGTCTCGGCCTAGAGCGCAGGAGAGGGCCACAGAGCAGTGTCCTCCTAGACTGGGGTCAGAAAGGTGAGGCTTTGGATGCTGGTGTGCGAGGCCGTCTGTGGGGACTTGAAATATGGCAGGTTGAATGGTGATAAGGGGCAAGATAACCAGCGATGGACGATGTGGTGCCATGAAATAGCTCACAGAATGTCGGAAGAGCGAAATCAATGCGCTCAGAACTGTGATTATATTTAAGAGTTGCGTGGAACTGGAGACTGCTTGCGTAGGATTTTCTGTGGAGGTTTGGACGGACGACATCATTCCTTTTCCAGCACACCATTCGGGCGGGCGTTCGTGGGGTTTGCGTAGTAAGGAGATCCTGCAGCATACCAATTCGACGGCTTTGTAAATTATCTCCCTCGTCTGTCTCTTCTGTGACCTCAGCCTCGATACAAATTCGGAGTACAAAAGCGAGTTCGCGTGCCTATCTTTCCTACAAGGACCTTGTTGTGCGGGACGGAGGAAAAATGTATCAGTTATCATGAAATCTTCTCACATATCAGCATTGGCTCATTACGCTGGGTACCATCCCGTCAATACTTTGATACAAGGAGATCGAGCATACCAAGTGGCAACTCCAAGAGAATTTGCACTCGTCGGCTTCTGGCTATGCCCCAAGCAGCAAAACGGACAGTCATTTGACGGCTGTGGTGCAATGATCCCAAACCTGTTCCTCGACTACCAGAGAGACCATTCCAGAACTTTGAAGCTCCCAATTGATACTTACCCTGCTCTAGCATTGCAAAATACTTCAAGTGCGGAGCAGTGATTGTCCATAAGCCGAACAGACATCATGTTGCACAATGGTGAGAAAGGGTGGGCGCACGGCAGCCAGAACAGGGTCTTAATGGCGGATGTCAAGAGAGTGCAGAATCGCTCGGTACAAACCACATATATGCAAGATCCTGCAGAACTCTCAGTCCATCCGATTAGATATCTGCGGTGTTCATTGGGGGCCCGGACCGCCATGTGCTGCACCTTTCTGCAGGTTTGCTAACCTCGCACCATCCAAAGGGTACCACGCATACAACTAAGCTGCTTTGAATGAGCAACGGAAATTTCTCATCAGTTTACGGGGGAGAATTCTGGGGCATGTTTTCGCAGCTGAGAGGGGACGTTCCCTCGAGTGCATTGGGGTTTCCACCAGAAGAATGTGTGAGGGGATTGGATCGGCGTGTCCCGGATGACCAAACCATCGGATGCCAGCAGCTGTTCGCTACCTGATCCCGTTAGCTTGCCCAGGAACTGGTATCGCGCTGTGTTGCAAACGAAGGCACTCGGTGGCGATTACAGAGTTGGGCCCTGATGTAGGCTCCCGTTGCCGCCTGGTGGCCTGAAGATCTGGAGACAGTTTTCCTAAGATACAAGACGACGGTAGCTCTCTACCAAGATAATATCTCACAAGCTAAGCTCATACGGGAAAACCCGATGATCATCAGGGGGCAGCTCTGCAGGCTATGGCAGGTGGTCTCTCGCCCAAGAACCCGGTTAACATCATCGTTGCACCAGCGAGGAGCAGTCCCTGGCGAGTGTGGTTGGCGATGCACGTTGGAGTAGGCAAGGCCCACTTTCAGCAGCAACCCATCAATATTCGACGCATCACTGGCCAGTGGGAGGACACCCTTAGTCTTTCTGTCCATGGATGGCGGCCCGAGCCCTGGTGAAATCAAACTGCAGACGATGCCAGACTAATGCATGAGATACAGCCGCAGTTAGAGTGAAATTATCTGCCGCGCGTGACAGCAACTAAAAATTGATGACAACAGTTCAACGATAGCATGGAGATGGTGACGCATGGTGGGTGTAGTCCTCAGTGGCCAACTGAGGGTCAAGAAAAAAGACAGGGTGAGATAATCAAACGTTTTGTCTCATGAATTCTCAGTCTTCAGTAATATCGGAATTTACCGGCCTCCTGAGATGACGCGGGAGATTGCTCTCGAGTTCAGTTCTCTGGGCGCGTCTCGAGTGACTACGCCGCCCATCCACCTTTACAGACGCACGTGTCTTCAAAATGGACAGGGTTTCCTGCTAATTACAAGAGTATATTTAATTCTCTCCATATTGAGAGATTCCAGCGCAACAAAATACAGTTTCGATCATCAATTTCAGCTTAGAGTTGACATTCTCAGAGACAGTCAATCCGGTACGACCAATTGCATTGATGCTTGACAAATGAAGTTTATCCAAGATAATTCCACATTCGTGTCCCTATTATTATAACAATCGTGCCTTTTCAAGCTGCCTAGAGTCTTCAACAAGCAATTTATGTTCGCACAGTGCACCTAGCTCTCCAAGCTCACTGCAAGTCTCGTTCCAACGACTGCTGTTAATGTTACTCAATAATTCAACGGGCGTTTCTAAACTGTGTTTAGGTATAAGCGTGCTAGATAGAATCGAGATGATGATATGAATTGTGTCTATATTGAATACGTACTAGTAAGATAAGAGAATACATTTAATGTCGGTTGGCTTATGTATTTAAATACAAAGGGTTGTGGTATTAAGTTGTCTATTATATTAGTTACAGGAAGGCAGTACTAAAGGGCTGCCTTCTACCTAGACTAAGTACTATAGCTACAGGGGTTATATAACTACTAGCTAGCTACTAGCTAGTAAGTAGCTAGTAGCTAGCAGACTACTATTCTAATACTAGCAATCTTTTACTATATACTAAACGCCTAATTACTTTAAATGCCCTAAATTACTTAAATTAATTACCTAAATTACCTAATTACTAATTACCCTTAATCTTACTAATCTTATACCTTTAAGGAGTTTTAAGTAGTTAAAGCTACTATAATTATTATACTATAAAGGGTTACTAATTACTAATTACTAATTAATATTATTCTAAAGTATTTTTCTCTTATTATAAATTACTTAATTATATATAAATTAAGTATTATTTTTATACTAATTAAGTATTACTTTTAAGTACTAATTACTTATTTACTAATCTCTAGTTTTATAAGGGCTTTAAAGAGGTATTTAAGAGGTTATTAATACTATAGATATTATATAAGGGCTCTAAAGGGTCTTAAAAAAAATTATATAGGCTTAAGAGTATTATAAGGGTATTTTTTAAGGTTATTAAGGGTTATATACTACTTAAAAAGGCTATACTAGCTTAAGAAGATTATACTTTACTTAAGGGTATTATAAGAAAGGCTATTAATAATATTTATTAAGATCTTACTTACTAAAGAAGTCTTATTTAGTTATAAAAGTAAGTACTAATATATACTTCTATTTAAAGTATACTATATACCTTAAAAGCTACTATATTAGTTCTACTTAAGGTATAATAAATATATATATAATATTAATAAGAAAGTCTATCCTTATCTTCTAGAAGCTTATTATAAGTATATAATAAGAATTATTAATATTATTATATACTAAAGTAATTATTAACTAAGAAAAGATACTATATTTACTACTAATAGTTAAATTAATAGGATTATAATAATTAATAATACTAATTAGTATAAGGATTCTATTATAAGAAGCTTATCTTTTTAGCCTTATTATTAGAAGCCTTTTAGCTACTAATTAGTATTAGTTAGCTTATATATTTAAATATAAAGGGTTATAGTATTAAGTTATCTATTATATTAGTTATAAGAAGGTAGTACTAAAGGGCTGCCTTCTGCCTAGACTAAGTACTGCAGCTACAGGGATTATATAACTACCAGCTGGCTGCCAGCTGGCAAGCAGCTGGCGGCTGGCAGACTGCTATTCCAACATTTAATGACCACCTGCTTCACATGCAAAGATAACATTTGGTTTTAGGCTCAGATAATACTCCAAGGACATTGCAAGTGTTAATAAGAATATCTGTGAAATCTTGATCACATGGCACTTTGGGACAATGAACAATTTACTTGCTTGCCCCATCCTATGTTGACTTGAACGGGGTCCAATTCCGCCAAGCAAGGATATGAGGCATTTGAAAGCACAAGGTTAAGTGATTTCAGCAGATCTATGAATTGAAAGGCACATATAGTTTAAGGGACTGAAGGAACTGGGTAATGTCCCACATGTACGGTTAGTTATTTTCTTGTTTAGCGATAACTATACTTTTGCAATCAGCATAGCCGGACGATGAAGAGATTTTGAGCACATGGCTTGCAGCTTTGTGAACTGGTCTGGTTAACAATTGACCATACTTGTAGTTCTCGAGTGAAAAAGTGGTTATCCAAAGATCTGGATCCACCTGTGAGAGTGTTTACTCGTGTGTAGCTTCACCTGTTCTTGTTGTGAACAAGATCGACTTCCACACTTCGGCCGGGTCGATATTTATTGTGGGCTTGATAAGACTTTCGTGATATTCATGGCCTCATGAGTGATCCGTTCTGATAACATTGCCCCTCCGAATCCGACCCATGGATCGATGACATCGACGCTTTTGGCTGGCGAGCTGCCAGACTCCTGCCAACATCGCTGAATCAGCGAATAGAATCTTCCGGAACAGCATGCAGTTTAACGAACTTTGAAGCCAAGCCATTGATGCCTGCCACCGTCAACTTTGTTGACCGCATTCGTTACGGCGTTTCGCATCGTTCTGCGAGCACACACCTCCCTCATCGAGCTCCTCGACCATCGCATCGAGGACGATCGTCAGACCTTGCGTCCCCTCGTGCGGCCGTTCTCATCATTGCAAATCTTGCGAAGATGGCACGCTCTTCGAGTGTCGACGGACCAGACGCGGACTCCCCTCGCGACCAGAGCGAGTCCTGTGCCCCAGCTGACAGTGATGTTCCTGACGCAAAAGGTAGGTACCACTCCAATGTCCACAAACCATCACCATTTGGGTACAACTCACAAAGTATACAGACTCTGCAGCTGCCGATGCCCCGGATGCTTCCTCCGTGACGACCTCTTCCCCAACCGTCAGCCCAGAGGGCTTCCCAAGGTGCCGATTCTGCTTCAGGTTCAGGCGCGTTTGCGACGGCGCTCGGCCGTGCGGCACCTGCGTCAAAGCCAAGAAGGGAAAGTGTCGCGATGTTACCCAGGAAGACCTCGACGAGTTTCCCGAGCGCGTCCAGAAGGTGCTCCGCGATCATGACCTGCAGAAGTCGACCACTGGCAACGGTACGAAGGGCTCTCCCGCCATTGATGCGCCGCATGACGAGCAGAACGTGAAGAAGAAGTACAAGACCACGACTAAAACTGCTGGCCTCTCCGCCGAGCAGATCTTCAAGAAGAAGCAGGAGGCAGAGCTCAAGCACTGCTACCGCGCCGTCAACGAGCTACTCAGCGACAAGTACGCCGAGTGCAACGTCCACTTCCTTTACCCTGTGGACCACGTCGCCTTGAACCTCCCGCACTACCGCAGCATCGTCGAGTTTCCCATGGACTTGTCAACCATGAAGGAGAACATGGAGGACGGCGAGTACAGGTCTGCGAGGGAGTTCAAGAAGGACTTCATGAAGGTGGTCAACGCGGCCAGACTGTTCAACGAGACGGGTTCTGAGGTTTATGAGGCGGCGAACGAGCTGCAGCGTGTCTTCAACGAGGTCTGGGAGGAGACGAAGAAGGCTAAGAGCAAGTCTGAGAAGGACGCTGTTGCTGAGGAGGAGCAGACCCTGACCGAGGATTGAGTGGACGCGAGACGCAGGGGAGGCCTCAAGAGATCCAATTGCCACAGGTGATGAGGGAAAAGTTAGATGCGATCAAAAGTCTTTGTATTATGCCCAAGCACCAACATCTCTGGTGCCAAGAGAGCTGACAGAGTCCATTTTCGTTTGCCATGCAAGCCAATTGTGCTTAAGCTAGATTCCAATGGAATAACTCTCAAGCTTTTCCTTCCCGTCCAGCGTAAATCTTCCTGCCGTCACTTCAGAGCTCTGTCATCGGAGATTACTTACGACCCGAAGAAGCCGTCGCGACCCCCGGTCTTCCAGCAGAGCCCCGTGGGACACAACCCGTTCCCGCCGAACTCTATTGCCCTGCTGGCCGAAGTGATCGTCAGTATCCCGAGGGACGATCTGCAAGCCGTCTCATCATGCTTCCCGCCCTCCATGTCCCCCTCCCACAGCGCGTGCGACCCTGGCCCATATATCAAGATAGCGCCCCTCCCGCGCCGAGGCTGGCGAGAGTCAGTACCTGCATTTCCTTGGCGGCTCTCTCGGCAACCCAACGTATTCATCAAAATGGAGTAATCCGAGTCAATGTTCTCCAGGCCCTTTCGCGCTTGCGCAGGCACGTCTTTTTTTGAGACGATCAAGAGTACCGTCATCCGAACGCTACTCATATTTCCGTCCCGGGGACGGCAGCTGATCGGCGCGGGAACCGTGCCTGACCGATGGTGGTGGTGCATGATTGTGCACGGAAAATATGGCGCGCTTGCGAGCTGATCTGTGAGGCATTGAATACTCCGGCTGAGATACCGATGCTGCTACCCTCGTATTGCAAGGATCCAGCATGTGGGCGCTCAGTTCAGCCCATGATGTATCACTTGCATGGGCGGTAGCTATGGGCCCCACGACTCGACGGTAAACCAGAATGACGTCGAATCATGACGCAGTGCTTATGAAGCAAACCTCCGAGGATTTGCGCAGTCTGTGTGAAACTCAAAGGCATTCCAGGTTTACTTGGGAAAATACTGCAATTGGAAGTGCGTCTGTGAGGTATAGCTTAACTCAA
>JACBFG010000059.1:1061-63478 GCA_013435955.1 Diaporthe sp. HANT25 | reverse complement strand
GGAGGGGGGGGGGGGCGCACGCACGCACGGTTCGAACTCAAACTGGCAACATCCGATGAGTGATTGCCCATCCGGTCTTGGGGCTGGTGGGCCCAGATCACAAACGCTAGGACCGCGCTCCTGGCAAGGCATTTGCCGCAGCGGCTGTATAGCAATACACAAGAAGAACAATCAGTGGAGAGTTCGAGCCTGAACAGAACTGGTAGCCCGTGCCACCCAGCTCCGCTTCCACCAGCCCACCGCGGATGGAGGGGCCGGGATCTCAAAGTGGTGAGAAATGTCCGGTCCGCCCACCGTGATAATTGTTAACCTTATCGCCCGCCCACTTTTTATCTGGTGGTTCACTCGCGGCAGGAAGTCATGCTCGCGTAATGTGCCGCTGCCCGGATTTCCCTGCTTGCTGGACCTGGGATCCTGACTCAGCGGCCGAGGTCAGCAGCGCAGCTTCAACCCACGGGGCTGGGTGGACGGGGCAGACGGGCAGGGGAAGAAGACACGGCGATCAGCCCATCGGTCACGGTTGACGTGGAGACCGCGTTCGAGTGAATTGTGAGGGCGAGTCACTTACACACGATTAGCAAGGTGCAGCAATAATCGCTACTGCACTATTGCCGCGGGGGTCCCACAATGTGCCCAGGTTCCACTGCCGCCAGCCTATGGGGAAAGGGGGGGTCTGTGTCACAACTCATGTTTCGACGTGTAAACGGCTGCACGTGTAGCCCACGTGGGCGAAACCTCCTCCTGGTCGGGCAGTAGTAACTCCGGCTTGAGGTGCACATTAATGAGACCCGTTGCTGAGTGGGCGGGTCACAATGGAGGACGAGCCAGTTGCGTTGGTGTTTGGCGTTTGAGCTGTGTGCATCTTGGTAGCACATGCACCACATGCATGCGTGAAGATCTGATCTCTTGACTGCTCTAGTGCAATATACAATTCATTTAAATTTTTTGAGTTTGCGCAGTGTCCCGGGAGCCGTTGGCAGGGTCGATCCCTTGGGGTGACCCCTGACAGCCTCCACAAGCCCGTCTGTGCTGCAAAGTTGCTCCTTGATACAATAATGAGACGACTCTCTACGCGTTCTCGGCGTGCTCGTCCCTAATCTTTGGATCGGTCGGCAAAACGCCGCCGTCGCTGCTTCCCTTCTCCTTCTCGCTGTCGAGTGGCACCTCTTCCATACCAGCCTTTCTCCTGATTCTGGCCATCTCTTCGGCCGAAGGCGGGACCCACTTGGCTGACTTGCGCGGGTTAACTCGCTCCAGGTACATGGTGTCAATTTCTTCCAACGTTCTGCCCTGGCCCTCAATGACGAAGAAATACACCAGGATGCCGCCGACGAGGTTGCAGCCGGCAAAGACGTAGCCCAGCGCGAAGTCGATGTCCTTAGTGATGAAGGGCGTGAAGAAGGCGAGGAGGAAGTTCCATGTCCAGTTGCTCGCCGTCGCCAGCGCCATGCCCTTTGCGCGGTACTTGGAAGGGTAGATCTCTGCGATGAGCGTCCACACCATTGGTCCCCAGGTTGTCGCGTAGCCCAGGATGAATAGACACGCCATGACGATGAGCGCGATGCCGGCCTCGGGGGTGTTGGCGGGCTCATTGACGTCGAGGACAAAGTGGCCTACTGACGCAAATACCATGAAGAACACGAACATCCAGGCGGATCCTGCCACGAGACACTTGCGTCGGCCGTAGTGCTCTACTAAGTATAGGCCGATGAAAGTGACTCCAAAGTTGATTCCATTAAGGATCAATTGTGTGACAAAAGATGAGATCTGGACTGAGTTGAAAATTGTCTGTCGATAAAGGTCAGTTTGGAGATCACATCGATGATACCACTCATCGCACCATGGAAGGTAAGACGTACTGTTCCATAATAGAAGAAATAGTTAGCACCAGTTAGCTGCTGGAACATCTGCAGCATGATTCCGAGCGCGAGTCGGTAAGCCATCCTGGGCGCTTTCAACATCTCGACAGTTCCAGCAATAACACCCGTCCCTTTTTGCTGCATCTCAGCACGGAACTTGTGCTCAAGCTCCTCCATCTGCACAAAGATAGCATAGTGGTTATCCGGGGCGCCATAGACGCGCGTCAAGGTCTCCTTGGCCTCGGCAGTGCGGCCCTGGCGGTAGACATACCGCGGCGTCTCCTTGAAGCCCCAGATGCCCACGCCGAGGATGACGGTCCAGAGCCAGCCCAGCCCGACGACGATGCGCCACGAGCCGGAGTTGTCCCGCTGGTGCGTGTAGGTGCCGTAGTTGAAACACGCGGCGAGGAAGATGCCCAGCGTGATGAACAGCTGGTACGTGCACACGAGGGCGCCGCGAATCCAGGGAGGCGCGGTCTCGGCCTGGAACATGGGCACGAGCAGGCTCAGGGCGCCGACGCCGAAGCCCGCCACCAGCCGCCCGATCATAAATTGCTCCCAAGACGTGCTGGCAGCCACCTGGATGACGAAGCCGACGGCGACGATGATGCTCCAGAAGCAGATGGACGGCCTGCGGCCGAACTTGTCTGCGAAGGGGGCGGCGACGAGTGCGCCGACCAGGGTGCCGATCGATAGCAGGCCGACGATCAGGCCGGAGCGGACGGTGCTGAATGCGTACGTCCCATCTGGCTGGGGCTCCCCGAAGCGCATTAGGAAATCGGGCATTTCTTGAAAGCCCGAAATCTGGCCAGTGTCGTATCTGTATTGTAATCGACTGTCAGCGACTGTGCGAGTGCAACATTATTGTTTAAACTCGGGTACTAGAACAGGAATACATACCCAAAGATCAGACCGCCCATAGAAACAAGTAGGCCCATACACAGAGTGCGACCTGACACTCGCTTCAGTGGGGAGTAGTCGAGATGAGCAAGCTCTTGTCGAGCATCAGTGCTCGTTTCGGAGTTAGGATTGACATGGTCGAAGGTGACCTTGCCGCTTAGGCTCAACATCTTGAGGACCGGCTTCAAATCACGGCTTTGGGGTGCAGCTCATGTGTGGAAAGAAAGACCCGTCGGACACAAGAGAAACTTGGGAGAGCTGAGGCCAATGAGATATAATATGTTGCCAAACTTGTCGTGCGAAGGGCATGTGCACTTTTTATGGCTGTGCTGTTGATAAAGGGCCGAATATGGACCAGTGTTGCACGTATTTGGTGTACAGTTAGTTCAAACCTTCTCCATAATTGATAGTCACTCCCTCCACGGGGTTGCAGGTGTGGATATATGGGGAAAGCAATGGGGAAGGTTCCAACACCAACTCCACTGACTGCAATGCTCTCCACGGGGTTTGAAAAATGTGCAGGACGCGAACCCGGCACATGTCTTTGGCACGCCCAGACATTCATGACATCGATACATCGGAAGGCCCGTTCCTTCAGGCGCAATTCTTTTGTCATTTCTGACCATCTGACCCTACAGGGATCAAGCTCATTGGCACGCCTCGCCTTCGCAGCGAACAACGACTCTGCCAGTCTGCTTGCGGCTCTGTGCGGCTGATGTTCCCAGCTTGGCAGACGCTATACCCGCTCTCGCCTGGGCGGCAGTAGAACACCCCGTTGGTCGGATCGGCCGGGTAATGGGCGAAACGGGGTGGACGACGTCATACCCGCACCTGCATAGTCAACGTCATCCGCCGTGCCGCCGGTGCAACCAGTGTATCGTAAGTGGCTGCTGGTGCCGAGCGCATCAGTCAGTCAGTCAAGTTGCTGCCAGTTAGGCCCAGTGCCCGGTTTCGACGGTGACCCACTAATGCAGACACGTCTCTTGCTTTGTCCATTACGCAGCGTTCTTCCCTTCCCCAGATTGGGCCCCCGACATTCAACTGGAGACGAAACCCACCGCCCAGGCCGATCCAATTCGGCCCGTTTCCCGGGCGCAGGACGCGCAGGCCGGACACGCAGGAAACGATCGTCAACAATGTACTTCTCTTGCTGCCCGGCCACCACACGTCTGCACCGAGGTGCCACCGAGATCGATGACCCTCGCGATCTCATGCCCGCCCGACAGCCCGGAAAATAAGCACTTGCTCGGCCCAAGGTCATCGTGGTGTACCGGGGTTCGCACATATCAAGCGGCCCTTCTCCCGGCAAGATGAGCGACGTGACTGACTGATAAATGTTTAATCCGCCGCGACTTCCGTACGTGTCTACAGGCGGGCCTGCGAGTCCTAAGAATTGGGTCTATCTGCGCCAGAAATCATTTCTCCACGGCAGGGCAGTGTCTGTCTCCTTCGGACCGAATCGGATAGGAACCTTCTCCACGCAGGACATCGGACAAGTTCCACGATTCCTCATCGCTTACTCTTCCTGATCAGCGCGTGAAGCGTCAATTTTGATGCTTGTGGACGCCTCGGGACGGACTCAACTGGGTCCTTGGTCGGTCTCAGAAACATCAATATTGTGTTCGATTATAAAATACCTCCCTCGGTGTTCGATGGCCCGAAAACACAGTCACTGTGCTGCAAATTCACAACGAAAATGCACATGAATGTCAACCTAGGTGGAGCAGACGGCGCTTCTTGGCCGGGTGACTCGGATAGCCTCGGGCCCGATAACTCAAACCCCATCCTTTCCTGCTGCAGCGACCGGCTCTTCATGTAGCTGACAAAACCGCTACCCGGGAACTGGCACGCAGATATTAGCCACTCGAGCAATAAGGCCGCACTTCTTTATTGCCGTGAGGGATTCCTCACATGCACACTGAATCCGTAGTTGGAATATGGCTGAGTAGTGCCCCGGCCGAAAGTCAGTATCCTAATGCCACTCCTGTAGTTTGTTATAGCCGGCCTTTAGGTCAAACAGCTGGATCAAATAGAAATGCTTCTGTTGATAGATCCGCACCTTCTAGGCTGGACGGTGTGTACAAGGCTTTCACCTTTAATCGTTTGTTTTGTAATGGACAGTGGTTCCCGGGTGTCCTTGCCAGGCCCATCGAGTGTCTCGCTCTCGGTCGAAAAGGCAGCCCTATTGGTATCCCGGGGGCACAAGCGCAGCTACCATCAACAGAGTTTCATGAGGTTTTGGTAGTACCGCCGCCGCGGAAATCTCGAGTTGTCTCTGAAGCTGAACGCAAGGCTCTCACGTTCAAATCGCAAAAAGCCCTCATTCTCGTGCACATCCTAAGCTGACAAGAAAAAGGCCGGTCTCTTCTGCTCTCAGGCCTTGTAAGGCTGAACATTCAGTCCCCTCGAAAGCCTTGCCAACTAATACCTAGGTATTATCCTCGGGAATGTGAAAGGGGAATGCCACATCTGCATTGTCCTTATGAGTTGCAGAGGTGATAGACCTTGTGCTACCTCTTCGAACGCAGTTTGGCATCATTTGATAGATGATCGTCCTACCACTGCGACGGCGTTCGACTTCGTATGAGTCTTTGCGAATACCATATTCGACGAGTTAGATCAAATGCATTGCGTACTGGAGGACTCAGTTGATGCTAGGCCGTCCTAGAGTTCCTCAATTCGAAGACGCAACCGTTACAGAGTCGCTCCAGCGTCCCAGCTTGTTCTCTGTTTTTCACACACCTTTGTCCACGGTGCTGTCCATTTTTCGTTCAGTCTAACAGAGTTCAACGCATGATGTGCGTAGGGTCTGAAAGATATAAATAATGATATATAGGCCGGAGCGTAAACCGCACGAAAGACAACTGAAGTTCAAGCAGAGTACAACGAAGCACAACGTTTACGGAGTTGGTTCATCGGAAACTGAGGAGAATCGCATAAAGTTCACGCTGTAAATTTAATGCCTTTTTGGTGATTGACGTACCCCAAGTGCAAAAGCGGCTCGCCAATTGGCAGATTATAAGGGGAGTGTTTTCATTAATGCCATTCAACGCCGCCACATCATACTGCCGCGGGTGTCATAATGGGTGTATTACAGATAACAGACAATTAAAATTGTGTGAAGAGACTTTTCCATTCTTTCTAATGAGAAAGACATCTTTCTCATGCCCTCGCCGTCTTCTGATGGCGACTTTTTTTTTTTTTTGAAGTAACAAGGGCTGCGCTGCGTGTCAAATCTTCGCTTGACAGACATGGATACGCAGATCATTGGATTGAATGAAGCACCTTGTCCTTTTCGGTAGCCGAACATTCAACTCAAAGGCACTGAGGGAATAGGGTTGCTAGACCTACTGAAGGCACTGGTGTTAGCAAAGTGCGACTAGGAAGTAATGACCAAGGCTAGCCACGGCCCCAGTTGCTAACACTGAGATGTAGGAATATATCGATTCTAGAACGTCTAGGGTATTCCAGTAGTTTACATGTGTGAGGAAGACGATCGAGTCGCAGCGTTCAAATACACTTGGGCATACAGAGGTCACACCTGCCCAGGTGTGTATCTGGAGCTCAACACTACCCTACCATTCAACTGTGTCAAACAAGACTGGGCCCGGAATCGTGGCTGGCTTGTCTATATTGGGGACCTAGACGAGCAGAATAAAATGTTCTTCG
The DNA here is from genome assembly GCA_013435955.1 of Diaporthe sp. HANT25. Lineage (NCBI taxonomy): Eukaryota > Fungi > Ascomycota > Sordariomycetes > Diaporthales > Diaporthaceae > Diaporthe > Diaporthe sp. HANT25. The sequence continues at coordinate 57,050 of JACBFG010000059.1, read as the reverse complement.
CACATGCTTGCATTAGCCTCCCTTATCTGGCTGCATGTTGTGTCATGGTTGCAAGATTCATGGCGTGCTGGCCAATTCCCACATCATCGAGATACTGATGGGTTTCTGGCGTTCAAATCAAGCACACGCTTCCTGTAAATTGCACGACTCACTAGACAGGCAGTTTCTGCGGATCTGTGATTTTCTGCACATACAATGACTGCATTCGTCATTTAGGATACGCTTCGATGCACTCTCCACTCAGTTACACGTGTTTCGATCCACTAGCACTATGAGGCATCAGCCTGGCCTGCTCTTGCACCCTAGTTAAAGAGTTTTCATCATGAGGCCATGGTATTTCTTTCTGTAAAGCCTAGATGAGATTAAATATGAATGCTTTCTATTGGTTGACCCATCACAATAGTATCCGCCATAGATACTCTTTAAGATCCCCTAAAACTGACATACGCAGTTGAACTCATACGTTCCGCTTGGATTCAACCATAAATACATCATGCATCACCAGGAAATTAATCACGTTCAATACCTCGACTTGGGTAGTAAACTTACCATTGCGTTCAAGTGTGATCACACAGACGGGCCAGGTGACACGCACGGCGGTCAGCCAAAGGCCACTCAGCCGTGTAGTGAGTCAACTTGCCAGAGAATAGGGACGGCTACAAAATCTCATTGCACACAGAAGCTTCTTCTCTCGTACAATTGTGCTCAACTTGAAGTTTTTAGACGAGTATGCCACTGTTCTATCAAACATGCACCTTATGTTCTCGTATACGTCTCCAGGCCTGGTTTTCCATCTTGTCCACTAGCTCTCGAACCCATCCCATCCAAGTAAGGTGGAAGTAGCTAATTCATCTAGTGCTACCCCAAGCTACATGTGAACAGCAGTCGATCTAATAAGCTATAAAGCTTCGGTGGCATAGCGGAAAGGCGATGAGCCAACAGTATGTTGTATACTCCCCGCAGGCAAGGCCTGCCCGCAATGGCCCGAGATTCTGCAGAAGACAGTCCCACTGCATGCTTGGTCATGTGATAGGGCCTATGCGTACAGATATGCGTGCCCAGTTGGAGTGCCTTAGGAGACATAACGGAGTGAATACAAAATCGATCGCAACAGAACAGCGGCGTGTCTAGACGCCCCTGATTGAGAAGAATTGATAAACATACATGTCTTTTCTTCATCGCAGTATATTTTCTGATTTCCCCCAACCATTGACAGAGTGTTTGGTCTCTGAGCAATGGATGCTTTCCACCTGAGTAGGTGTTCGCAGGCATTCCACGATTAAGTGTTTCCCTGCAAGACGAGGCTCAATGCGGCCACCTATGGACTTTTTCTTCTTTGGGAGGAATGCAGTGTCAGATCTCCCAATTGCCTGTGTCACGCAATTACGATCTCAGGTCAATGCAGAGCTTGCATTGGCAAAATGGAGGCAGCAAAGATCTTGTGTATAGTCGTCCAGCGTGCGTTCCATGATTGTGCGACACCCGATGCTGACATTGTCAATTGCATTCAGATGCTTACACCAATTCTTTTGGTAAACAATCGTATTCCTTGTCAAGACGAGAACCCAGAATGAAAGACGTTCTGATGCCTGAATTTCCATTGAACAAGATACCATTTTTATCATATCCCATTTCAATTGAACGATTTGCTGGTGGCCGCGGATTTCTGCAGCGTTTTGAAATCAACTAGAATAACCATTCAAGATTCCATTGAGGATTCCGCAAGGGATTTCGGATTATTCTTATTGGATTTCGTTTGTTTGTAATCCATGTAGGTAATGACCTGATGGAAATCTCCGCTTGACTAAGCTTTGAGAGAGAATTTTGAGGGGGACCAGAAATTATCGGCTAAGATGAACTAATAATCCCGAAGCAGCAGCGCGATTTTAAAGTTGATGTCTCACACATGTAAAAAATTCTGGGCCCTCGCCAAAACCCGAATTTCCCCCAATTTTCTTTTCCCTCCTTGCCAAACCTCTACGCCGAGCTCCCGCGACATCCATACGTGAGCTGCAATCGGCCCATCAGCCATCTCTTGCCATCGCTTGTTCTCGTTCTCTCAATAGAACCTGCTCATCAGAGTGATCCAATTGATTTTGCATAGAATCAATTCGAATATGTCTGTGTGATCGGCCAGTCACCTGCCCTAGAGCTCGAGCTGAAAACAAACGATGAAACCGTCTCGACATTAAGAATATCGTCGAGTAAGGAGGAAAAGAAATCGCAGCTCGATTGGGCGACACGGCGCATTTCGTCTTTCCCGACCGGCGGAGCTTGCAGCCAAGGTGGGAATTCCTTGGACGCCCTCACTTGTGATCCATCCGGGCAGGTTGAAGTTAGTACAGTACCGGTAGGCAGAGGGAGAAACTTTACACGTTGAGGAACTTGAAAAGTGGGGCTGGTCCGGCGCCAGCGAAAAAAGCATACCAAGCAAGCAAGCAGAGGCAGCCAGCCAGTCTCTGGTCTTTTCTGGCCTGGGCCAAATAAGGAAGAAAGAAAGCACGACCCCGGACCGAGCAGTTTTTGACAGGGGGAGAAAGCAACTCCCGCCGACCATCCAGGAAAACCAGAGAAAGAAAAACTTTTTTCTTTTCTTTTCTTTCCGAATTCCCTCCCCGCCGCCATCAAAACAAACAACCACCCACCACCATTCATCCACGCCTTCATTCACCTTTAGACCTGTCCACGTCACTGCCCCTAATTCAATTGTCTGTTTGCCATCAATTGTCACCAACTCCAATTCACCCATCCCATCGGCTCCCAGCCCATTTCATGCTGCCTTTAACTACTTGCCTGCCGACTTATTACTAGCGCCAGCCAGGTTTATTGACTGGGTCGAGAATTGGAATTCATTCAAAACAGCAACCTCAGTCAACCAGCCCCTTCCCCGTCACCTGCCCCCTTTTTAGTGCACCTGCACTTGGACCATCCTTCCTTCCTCTGCAAACTGAGCAGCATCTGCCTAGTCTGCATCTTGCACAACATTGGGCAGTGTCTTTTCCCTTCTCTATTTTAGTCCTTCCTTGATTGGTCGGACAGATTTATTTTCTTTTTTATCCATCTTTTTCCATCACATACACGCACTCAGCTTGCGACCGCCCAGTATGCCTCCCAGACGTCAAGCTGCCTCTTCCGTTGCTGCTGCCAACGCTGAGGCCCAGCAGCGATCTACTCCAATCTCGAAACTCCTGAATGACCATGACTTTGCCGACACGTTCCAGGGCGAGGTAAGTCAACTGATATCCCATTTGCATGTGCACAATCCTTCTTCCTGCCTTAGGCGCTCCGTTCGCCCATCGGCCGATTGCATGTGACGTGCACCCAATCGGTCCCATCCACGACTGCAAGTATTTGCGTCACGCCACATCCACAATTCATCTCCCGAGTCACATTCGCTCATCAGACCCACTCTTCATTGACACTGCATCCTCTCAGACTTCATCCAAGTTCGGTCGCAGGGTGACCAGCGCCATCCATGGCGATGCAGATGGCGATGCCGACATGGTTGGCAATGATGGTCGGAATGGAGATGCAGCTGCAGCCGCCAACGGATCTGCGAATGGCATTCCGCCTGCCTCCCGCCTGCCTCGTCGCGCCAGCTTCGACTTCGAGGCCGCGCCCGTGGATCTCAACGAGCTCATGCTGCGCCAGCTCAAGGAGGATCGCAACGCGCTGCAGTTCGACATGGAGTGGACTCGCCACCAGGTCGGCCTTGCTAACATCACGCCCCCTGAGTCTCGCACATACCAGCTGCGCATGCTGGACCTTGGACACCAGCTCCGCCAGACCAACCACCGCATCCACATGCGGGAGGCTGAGATTCACAACTACCGCTTTGGTCCTACTGCTCCTGCTGCGTATGGTCAGCAGCAGCAATATGTTCCGAATGCTGCCCAGCACGCCTTCTTCATGAACGCCGAGCCTCCCCAGGAGCGCCGTGGCCCAGGCCGGCCCCTTGGCTCTAAGAACCGCGTCAGGGAGTCGCTTGGACCTGCATCGACTCCTGGCCCTCAGGCCCCGACGAATAACGCTCAGAAGGCTGCCGCTTTGGCGAGTGCCGGTGCGAAGCGCATTCTGCCCACTGAGATCACTGTGGCAACCCGTAAGTCTGACGCCGCGGCACCTTGTACATCCTGTCTTGATTGTTTCAGTCTTTTTGCCTTCCAATCAGATGCTGCTTTTGATATCACCTGCGCAAATAGCCATCGATTCGAGCTGACCACCTCGTGTGCAGCGAACGGCGACAAGGGCGAGTCTGTTCCCTTGGCGAAGCGCCCTCGCGTTGAGGTCGGCTCACCCCTTGGCAGCCCCGCTGAGGACGACAGCAAGATGGTGGTCGACTCCGCCACAGGTGATGCCGCTCACACCGGCGACACCACTAACGATGATGCCGCGGCGCAGAAAGGCCCATCTAACAAGCAGACTCCGAAGGCCGACTCGGCGGCCACGTCTGTCCTCGCCGCCCCGACCCCGTCGACCCCTAACGTCCCATCCATTTCCGCGAGCACCAACAGCGCCCAGGCGCAAGGCGGCTCCACCCCGACAGCCGCTCGCACGACCCCGGGAGGCACTGTCGACGAGACTGGCCCGGGCGGTAGCCAGTACCAGCGGTTGGGCCACTGGATGTGCACGCTGTGCACGTCGCAGAAGTACCTGCAGCACCCGGCGCCCAAGCAGCCGTCTGAGCCGTCATCCTGGCCCCTTCGCGACGTGAGCAAGATAGTTACGCACTACACGCGCATGCACGGGGAGCACAACCGCATGGAGCGGTGCATGGAGCTCGGCACCGCCCTGCAGGCCAACCTGGGCCCGTTCCGCTACTGGATCCAGGAGACGAAGCGCGAGAAGATCCCGCTCGAGGAGGTCCGCGAGGCCCTCGCCCAACTGCAGCGCGGATCGCTGCCTGAGCTCTTGCGCCGCTTCTCGACCGCCGCGAGGGCGTTCCCTACTTAGTGCGCATACGGGGAGGACCTCATGTGACGGACGGGTGGCTTTCGTCCAATTCGGATGGGCGCATGGCGGGATGAATCCACGGTTGTGGTGTGTCCAGGTATCGGATGGCTGTGTAAAGGTTCTGGGATTATGGTGGAATGAAGCCGAAGCGGATGACGAAAACGGCCGATGTTGAGGTCTTCAGCCGGGGGAAACTACGGACCACAGACGGAAGACCGGACGTTTAAGTTGAGCAACGCCACCCAAAGGTTCTCATTCCTCATACGGGGCTGCAAACAAGGCTCCATGTACGAAACTACCAAGAAACGGACATCGGTCCCTGATTCATATCCCACCAAAAGCGAATGAAGGACCGAGACACGGAATTCGACGCAAACTCTACACCGATTCTGTGGGGCTCCAGGGCTCACTTTGTGTCAACATCGCTAGAAGGGTGGCTACCCAGGTGGATGGGATTGAAGCTCACCGGATGGGTCCACTGCGTGATCTTTCTATTTCAGCATACCAACGGCCCCAGGCAACAAGCGGAGTCAATGGCGTATGGTCGGGTGGTTAAGGCGTTCGGATCTGGCTTGGGAATCGCTTTGATTGCGAGAAGGGGTGTGGGGGGGAGGGGGTTACGTGTTGATAGCTCTTTGGGAGAGATCCGTTGGTCAATCGCGATACTTTTTTGATCACGGGGGAGTTCTGTGTCTCTTTGTGTGACTGATTGCTACCTACGCAGTATTATCCTCATGCATGGCTCCAGGCGCACCGAAATCATGAATGTTGACAACATGATGATCAGCGTCACCCTCAGCTTCATCTATACCTCGTTCCGGGGGACGACTCCGACGGCGGGCGACGGGTGCTGCCGAACCGTCCGCGGCTTCGACAGCAGTGCTTTTAAGCCTGGCTCCAGAGCCGTCCATGGATTCGCTTCCCTGGGAGGCCTCTTCCGCAGCATCGGAGTGTCTATTCTGTGCCTTGATCCGCCTCTGCCTGGCTGCCTTCACATCTGCCTTCATCTTGGTGACGCGTTCTTCGACCTTGCTCACCAGGTCTCTGCTCTTCCAGTCGAGGCTGAGGTACACCCTGTCATACAGGCCGGATTTGATTACCGTGAAGGTGACGAGGTACTTGTAGATGAGCCATATGACGGTCCGGACGTAGTCGCTGAATGCGATCACCAGCGCGAAGGAGATTATTCCTGTGGATATCGGGACTGAGGTCCGAGGTTAGTCCAGCCACCAAATTTGGTCTCTTTTGAATGATCACGGGAATAGCAGTGGGTGTTTGGGTAACGTACACATGTATATGAGCTGTCTACGAAGAGTCATTGGCATCTCGTCGCCGGATATCTGCTTGTTGTTCATGCCAAAGATGCTTGCGATGAAGCCTAGGGGGAGCTGTTTTTCTCTGATTAGTGGGCGTTGTCATACTCTTCAAGAGACCTGATACTCACGAAAATAATCGTCATAACGGTGAATATGATGATAGCCCGACCTTGTCTCATAGTCTCCTCTGCTTGCTTGGTCGATTGCCATGTTTGAAAGACAGAAGCCTGCTGCTGCTTAAGATTGAGAAGATGGTCCAGCTGTGTATGATCGGATCAGTTGATGTCTCCTTTAATTGCTGTTTTAAGAATTGCGCGGCAAATAAGAAGGTATCTCGCGATTCACTTACACTTGTTGAGGTGCTCTCTGCACTTTTCTTCAAGCCCTCCAGCTCGCCAATCTGGTTCTCGACATCGCCCAACAACTCGTCGGCCGAGTGAACAAACCAGAGATAGTCATGGCGCTTTTTGCCCTCGTCATCTCTCGTATCTTCTCCGTTCGAATCGGTGATCGGCGCGGACGTCAGCTTGTCCTTCCACATCCCGTGGGGATCCAGGATGTGGGTGACCTCTTTCTTGAAGTTCTTCATGACGTCCCTTTGCTGTGTGCTTATGTATATCATGATGTCAAGTTCATCGATAATGTCCTTGATCTCGCGCTGCAGTTTGCCCTCCTTGTTTATATTGAGCAGTGGGATGACGAGATCGCTCAAATTTGCCGGCAGATATCCTGGTTTTGCGAAGCTGGCCACCCTGCCAGTCCATTCCCACACGTGTTCGAAGCTGATAGTTTGCTTGTTGTTCTGAATGACAGTCTCAGCATCTTGAGGCTTCCTAAGCTGAAACTTCGATACTTACTACGTTGCCGATCGACTCCGAGAAAATGTCCATTACTTGAGGCTGGCGGTCCTAAAAGATACCGTGTTAGCAATCTCTGAAGGGACGTGTGTACGGACACCAAACTACTACCCACCTGTGTCTTGGTGCGGTCGAAAAATGTATTCGAGCATTCGCTAAGAATGATCAATGCTAGGTCGAACACAGTCCTTATGTGGTCTTTTCTTAGGCTTTTCAGCCTAGAGCGAATGGATTTGTGAACGCCAGAAGGGTCTCGCTTGTTGACGCCATAACGTTTAGGAAAGCACGTTATTATCGTTCGCTCATCGAGAATCCACATCCACAGCTAGTCAACCATCACCACCCTTAAGACTTTCCGGATATGGTCTCTACAGTGTTGGCAAGGATCGTCTATCTTCTCATGCGGTTTGCAACTCGGCGACTTAGCCTGGACCTTTTGATCGTCGGGCGCTGTGGTCGGCCTTTTCTCGCTGTTTCGTTCCTCGCAGTTCCACACAAACTTTTTCTGGTTGTTCTTACCAGGTTCCAAAGTCTCCGGTCTCCAAAGTGAGCTGCCCTTTGTTTGCTTAGGCTGTAATTTATGCCGGAGATCTCGATTGACTGTTGTCCCCCGGTAAACAACCTGATCTCGATCTCTCAGTTTCGTTGTCTTCAGAGTCCAGTAGTATGCCTGATCCAGGGTGCGGCGAGGATGGAGAGGCGGATCTTTGTGGAGATGTTTCTGGATGAACATCTTGTCCCGATAGTTCGACATGGCTTCATAAAGCATTGCAGCATCCAGGAATACCTGTCCTACCTCGGTGCCTGCAATAATCCTGCCGTTCTTATTCTTTTTGAACGGAGATTTGTCAGACGACTTCCTGCCAATGTGTGACCTTTTGAGAAATGCAGTGCTGGCACGACGAATGGGGCTCCGGGAGCGTTGGGTGTTCTTCTTCCAGTCCACCTTCTTGCCCTGCACAGACAGGTCTGGTATCACGAGCTCTCCACGATCGCCCTGTCTCTCGCGTTTCTTCCTACTCTCCTCCTACTCTTTCTCTTGTCGGTGCCTTTCCGACTCCAGGTCAAGTGCTCGAGACAGCTTTTCTCTTTGTCTATCCGTCTCCCAGTGAAGATATGGCATCTAGGAGGAAGTTGGATTTTTAGCAGCTCAAGGACTTTGCACAGGCGAATATCATATACACCCAAATATGAACTTACAAAAAGAACTATGTTTCGCGGTGCATTTTCTACTTGATTTGGATCTGAGTCATGTGAGCAATCGGGAATACATCCGGACTGAAATGGTAAGGCCAGAGACCATTGGAAACACCAAGAAGATCACCCATAAAACTTACCAGATGAGACAGTTTCGCACAACGGCCGAAGATGACGAGCATGAACTGGCGCCGATCGCCCACCATGCTGCTGCCCCTTCCAGAACTCCGGCCGCAAAATCGTAGACGTTTTGGTTCTTGCTTGGTTGGAGCTATGCTTAAAGATCCATCGTATATCATGTCCTTCTCACCAAAGTATCGGGCTATAGCTCTCTGATGCAGGGTCAATATGATGTTGCTGGCCGAGGACCCAGGAATGTGCCACAATGGCATGTGTCATACCTCAATCCACTATGAGATGAAAAGTTAGTAGTCTGCAAATTAATGCCACAGAGTTCGGCATGGCATTTGGGCAAAGGCAAATGGAGAAAAACTAACATGCATATTGTTCGCAGGTAAATGGAAGTAGTTGATACTTTGGTCTGGATGGGACTTCCTGGCCAATGCATTCGATTCGTTGTTTTCGTCCAGGAGAACAGATACCGCAATCTTGTGGTTGGGAAAATGACCGCTGAAGGCATTGTCCTGGAGGTCAATGACTCCCTCCGATTGCACATAACGAACAAGATATGCGTTTAAATCACGATCAGGATTGTAGCGGCCATTGGTTGAGCGTGGTGACGATGGATCTTGCGGGTTTCTCTGGCTTTTGTCGTTGGTTCGGCCTTTGCCAAGCCTCCACTTCCGTACTGCAACAATACCGTCTTCGCTTTTGTAAAGATCGCAATCCTTCCATGCCTTCATACTTTTGTCCAGGTTAATAATGAGTGGCGAGTCTTCTCTGTCTTGCTGCAAGATATGGCGTAAGTATTTGATGCGACGTAACTCAGACTCGATTAGGTCCCTGTGCTCCTTTTTCAACGTCTTGAAGTACTGCTCCCGACGACAGAACTCCAGGCAGCCAAGATAGTGGAGAGTTTTGTCACTAATTCCATCCTCCCCATGTTCTTCCGCACTTAAACACGTGGGAATAATATCGTGGTCACCCATCTTGTATCTGATTTGTTGCTGTGCTCTCCAAGTTCACCAACGAATTTTAGAGTTTACGATGAAAAATGGACCAAAAATAGCTTAGTTGACCAGGAATTAATAGCACTGGAAGCGCTCACAAAGTCTGGGAACGCAGGGCGAAATCAAGCCTATATGCCACAGTACAGATCCGCCAAAATTTGAACGTCCATTCAAGGGACATATAGGGACAGGAATCATCGGACACACCGTGAAATGAGGCTCTTGTTCCCGCACACCAATCTGAGGAGGATTTGAAAGTGTGTGCCATAAATGCAAGTATTTAGTCATCGCTGTCATCATTAGCACATTCGGCCGACGCCTCGGGGGCGGCTGAATTCTTGGGTCAGCAAGGAGAACGCCATGAAAGAAAAACGACGAATGACTTTGAGAGGGTGCGGCACACTCAGAGGGGGAGTTGCAGGAGTTGCAGGAACTGTGTTCAGCTCGCCTAACTTCCTAAGTCTACAGACCGGTGACCTGAAGATTTGCGCGCGCTTACGTCCCAGCTAGGGAGTGTTTGCTAGCTTCTGTATGGCTTCAATAGCACAATTCTCGGAATCGTAGATGGTGTAGGGACAAGGCTGTAGGATTTGCGTGACAAGCTCGGGCACACCGAGTGGCTGGGATAAGCTGCAGGATGTGATGTGAAAAGAGCATACTTAGTGGCAGAACTAGAGCATGCAGCGACTGATGATGTGCAAAGAGATTGTTGGAATGTGCATGAGCTTAGAGGAAACCAAGTGGCCCAGGAAAAAGAAGTGCCATGATCCTATTGTTCCGACTGCATCCATTATGCGGAACAATTTTCTCGAATACTGAGCAGGTGACATTGCTAATTCTGCCATAGTACCTACCAGAGCACAATTTACAGCATCGCTATCGACATTCATGATTCAGTAGATTCAATCCTGCATCATGCCAAAAGTATGAATACATTTTCCCCCCTCCTGTCATTCTTCCAAAGAAGCTGTAAGGCAAGTATTTACCTTGACCTTGAAGTTGTTAGAAACGCTTCGCTAGTAAGTCTTCTCATGCCCCGCCTAACGCGTGTGTGGAAATACGACAGAAATAGTCGAAGGATGTTGGAGCGTGGCGGAACTTTTGTCCGGTGACTGTGTGCATCTGACACTGTGGAGAATTGGCAAGCGTTCTGCACTAGGACTTTTCTGCTTATCTTACATCCCAAATTCCGCATCTCTTTAGCAGAACCACAATGTCAAAAGACCCCGCCGCCAATTAGACTCGCTCACTCCCGTATCCATCAACTCGTAAAATCGATACGGTCATGTCGGGAAACATCTCACTTTGCTCATTTTGCCGCTATATTCCGCTCGATGTGGAGACTCTAGAAAAGCTCCGAGCCGAGGCCAGGTCCAGATCAGCACTCGGAGGATCGCGCGCTGTGCCTCTGGATAGGAGGGGGAAGAAAGACCTCGCGCTACGCGACAGAGCCTTGCTCCTCACGGTACATGAAAGAGCCGTGTTTGCGCTGGGAAAAGCCGAGAGGGTGCTGAGCAGTGACTGCCCGTTCTGCAAGATCACGGCCATCGCAGTGCGAGACATCAAAAGGGTCGTGGGTTGGCAAGATCTGAAGGCTGACACTTCCTTGACACTTACATGGAGTCACAAGGGTCCAGGTTCCAAAGGCCTATTCAGGGTGAACGACAAGAGAGACATTTACATTTGCTTTGCCGAGCAAGGCTGTAATGACCCCTCGACGAAAGATTCCACTGCTTGTCTGATCCGCCCCACACAGGCGCATCTTGATCTGTCTAGGGTCACAAGGTGGATCGCGGACTGCAAGAGACTCCACGGGCCGGAGTGCAACGCACACAATGACATCACCGGTCCCGTAAGGGATATATATCGTGGATTAGAGCTCATGAGGTTTGTTGATGTCAACAAAATGTGCATCGTAGAGAGCAGGGAGGTCGTGAAGTATGTGGCCTTGAGCTATGTCTGGGGCGCGACGCCTACTCTGCGTCTCACAGCCATGAACCAACATCGGATGCGTTTGCCTGGTGCACTTAAGGGCTTGCCGCTTCCAAAAACGATCGAAGACGCTTTAGACCTGACTAGAGCATGCGGCGAGCAGTTCCTCTGGGTGGACTCGCTGTGCATAATACAGAACGATGCCGAAGACCTCGAGGCGGGAACTTACGCGATGGATTTGATCTGTAAGTCAGTATCTCTGTGGCATGAACTGTCTGTCAGGGACCTCTGGAGTGGTTATTTCATGGTTTGTGAAGCGGTCGAGCCTATCATTAATTGATGTGCTTAGACGAGAGGTCTGTCTTCACCATAGTTGCGGCTTCTGGTTCTGATGCTGGACACGGCCTGCCGGGTCTCAAATTTGGTTCCCGTCTTGCACCACCGTGTGTCGAAGTGGCCCCTGGAGTACGTCTCGGTGTTTTAACTGAGGTGGATGCTCTGATCAAAGTATCGTGCTATGCTACCAGAGGATGGACGTGAGTGAAAATTGCAACTTCAAATATTTCAGACATATGCTGAACATGACTCCACAGTTTACAGGAAGAAATGCTCTCAACAAGAATAATTTATTTCGTCGATGATCGGATCTTCTTTCACTGTCGCGACGGCGTTCTCTCAGAAGATTGTGATGTGATACTCCACTGGACGCCGAACGGTTTGCTGCTAATGCGAGAGCCTTTTCGGGACTACAAGGACCTTGTCGAGAAATATTGCAGCCGTGTCCTGACAAACCAGACAGATGCCTTTCGTGCAATGTCAGGGATGATACGCCGCATCTCAGAGAAACAACAATGGCAAATTGTTGAAGGCATGCCCATGGTGGCCATCGAACACATGATGCTGTTCCGCCACACCTTTCAACCCCTTTCCCGGCGGCCTGAATTCCCAAGCTACTCATGGCTGGGATGGAAAGGAGAGATAAACTTCATGGAAGGATTTTTCTTCTTTGAGGCATGGATAAATTGGTACGTCCGACACCCATCGACAGGCGAAATCCTGCCGATTGAACGTCCGTCGGTGCTTCTACAAGAACAAACGCAGGTTAGGGGGAAATGGGCGAGCGACTACATGGCCACTTACCAAAAACCGGATTTTGACGTTCTTCCACGAGCATCTAGTCAGATGGATCGGGGGTTTCCGTCAGAAATGCCAGCCAAGCCATACCCCTCGCCAACTTTCTCGCTGTTGTGCTTCTCGACTCTAGCCGTCTTCTTTGAGCTGACCAGGATAAACTATGTCAAATGTTTGGCCGATATCACCCATCCTGCCAGAGGGCCAATTGGTGTGGTCACTCTGGACGGCTTCGATGAGTACCCGCCTGCGCGTCACGCGGAGTTCATTTTACTATGCAAAACGACGCCCACAGACCATGATCTAGACGCAATGGGGCCCAAGCTGTCCTTCACATCCAAAGAGGTGTATATGATCATGCTCATTGACTGGATTGATGGCGTGGCTGAACGACGAGGGATTGGTTTCATAGATGCTGTCGAAAGTAGGAACAGCATGGCGCCAGGCCCAGTCTGGAAAGATATAACCCTCGGTTGAGAGATTATCTGTGGAAGTAATGTTATCTGGACTCTTTGCTGTTGGATATAGGCTTATGCGGGTACTAGACAAGTCAAATGCCAGTAGCTAGCATCCATGAATTAATTTACCCCTCAGATATTGCCTTTATGAACGAGAAGAATATTGGTCAGAAGGAAGAAGTGAGCAGTTGTTTGACCAAATGAGAGGAGATAGTGGAAGGAGGAGAACAGACACGCAAGAAGTTGGAGAAGATGACCGGCTTATGATCCAAAGGTGCGCGTAATCTTTGTTGGTTTCCCTGGTTACATGGTCAGTGACCGCCGACAGGCATGTATTAATAGAACACCGAGTCTCTGCACAATCCATCAGTAGGAAGGCTACGTGAAGCGATGGGAACGCTAGCGGGGCCATTCACTGATCAGGTAAAGTAAATATGTCGGGATGGATTGTTTCAGTGGCTTGTAAGAGCTAGAATTCGATCGGTCTTAAAAATATTGCTGGAAGCCATCGGCCTTAAACACAACGTCAAGCTTTTTATGCTTTCTCCACGAAGCAAAAATATCACTAGGTCGATCTATTAGATCAAGTTCGGGTGGGTCTTGCATTTTTGACTGGTCGATTGTTACCAGGGCGTTGTTATGATCTACCCCGAGTACCGCGTTCTCGGGTCCTAGCCGTGGGCCCGTGGCTAATTATGGCGTCGCTCTCGTACTCGTACCACCGAATAGGGTCTAGAGCTGAGCAGCACCACGACTCTGTCAACGCACAGATCGACAACAGCCACCCTGCAAATGCATAGGGCTGTGGCTTATCATACTTTGATGGATTGCGTCGAGGCTTTGGGTCTCGCTTCGTTCCGAGCTTTCCACAACCGTAGAGTATTCGGGTCGGATCAGAGGTACGAGAGCGACTTCGCGAGATGTAGAATAGCTACGTAGGCATGGTGTATAAGATGAATGAGAAATCCACGGCTTAATGCAAGACTTCCGAATATCTTCATCAGCAGTTCTCTCCTATCTTCTCATTGATACCCTTTGCGTTGTGCGCTGTCTTGCAGTCTCGGTCTAGTTCGGATCCACTTCAGAGTTGACTTTGCATCATTGTACACGACCGACTCCCCTGCCAAAACATACAGAACAAGAAAAAACCACCGAAAATGGGCCTCCTCGACTACCGTTTCAAGCTGCCACTGCACATTGTGGAGCTCATCCTGATCATTGGAGTGTGCGCCATCTCCACTGCCCGGCTCTTCCTGCCCGGCGTGACCACCAAGACCAGGGCAAACACGATAGCGCTAGGATTTGTAAGTTAGGCACTTCAATTCTTTCACGATACATGCATTGAGCCGGACTAACCGATTGATTCTCTTCCCATAGTCTGCGAAGTCCATAAATTTCCTCTTTTACCAACTCCTCACGGAGCATGTCCAGCGTCTGCGCAGGTGGAGGAGCCTGAAGGCCTACACGATAATCAACGGCCTCGAGATCGTCTTCTGGGCGGCCGTCGTGTTCCTCCTCATCCAGGCCAACATCAATGTCTGCGTCCGCGTGGGGTGCACCCTCAGCTGGGTTGTTGTGGGGATGTCCATCTCACTGAGGTAAGCCGGGTCCTCACTAACACCTATCCCGCCTGACCTCCTACGCATCGACCCGATTTGAGCAGGACACTAATGCCGAGTTTTGGTATTATAGCATTCTCTCAGCCTACGCATTCGCAATCTCCTTCGTGGCCTTCCGCCAGCTCCGCGCGCGACAGGCTGCCGAACGGCATGGCGATGATACCCACGAGCTTCGTCACGAGGTGGGCCACCGCCGTTACTCTACCTCGGTCAGCAGGGAGACTATTAGGAAGTGAGAAGGCAAAGACCACGTGCGATAGATAAGTCTTTGGAAACAGAAAACTCATCACCGGCCTCGCACGAAGCGAGTGATGAGGAAGAACACAAGGGGGAATAAGGGCGGTTACATTTGTTGCGGTCCGGTCAAGATGTTGCAGCATTCGGTGGCTTCAGGGTTGGAATTACACATATTTGCATTTTTGTTAGAACAGGACATTGGACCATCGGCGGGATAGACATGGACAAGATGACCTTTATATGATAGGGAGCGGGATGATACCTAGACAATTGACTTTCATGATTTCTAGTATATCTTCTCTGGGCTGGGCTAGACGGTTTCTGCCTTATTTGAATAGGTAGTGCCCATAGTCTGCAAACTTCCTGCACTTACCAGCAGTATTGTAGAAATCAAGTGAATAGTGAATACTACTGAGCAAATGGGGGAAAGATTGATACAAGATCTCTCGGAAGACCGTTCCAGAAGTACAGGAGTCATCAAAGATAGCGACGCCTGAACATTAAAACATTGCAAACCGTAGACGCCAAAAAGAAACTCCAACCAAAACACATCATCAAATACGTAGTCTGTGTAGCTCTATTGACAACACGTCTTGCCGTCCTCCCCAACCTTCAACTCAGCCACACCGTCCACAACCCCATTCAGCCCAACGCTACAGTTAACCTCCTGCTTGCTAGGCGGCACATCCAGCGCCGGGTTGCGGTCAAAGAAGTTCACAGGCCGCATGGTAACCTTGATCATCTCCATCGGCATGACAGGGAAGTCCTCGACGCGAGGGATATGATTAATCCCAAACTGCACCCAGACCACCGGGCCCGGGGACGACCCAGCACCAGCAACAGAAGTCGAAGGCGTCAGCTCGTCGCCCCGCCCGGCCCACGCGCGCACGCCCGCCCCGCCGCGCGACTGGTTCGTATAGTAACCACCCGCAAAGAGCTCGTTCTCCGCGTACCGCGTGACGTAGATGCTATGGTCGGCGAACTCGGCGCGCCGGTGGTGGTAGCTCTCGGCGTCGGCGAGCATGGGCTGCATCGGCGGGACGTGCAGCTTGTACGCGACGCTGGCGCCGTTGACGGCGTTCTTGACGCCCGTGTTGACGAGCTTGAAGGTGCGGTTGCGCACGGTGTCGAGGTCGTAGCCGCCGGACTTGGTGATGGGCGTGCGCTTCACCGTGTACCCCACGCCGTGGGGGTTTTCCTTCGGGTCCCGCGGGATGGCGTGAGCTTCCTCGTAGACGACCTGTTGGTTGTCGGGTCCCGCGATCATGGGGTCCACCCGCAGGGAGAAGAAGTGCTGGTGGTACGCGGCGAGCACGCCCGGATGCACGACCGTGCCGTAGGGGTGCGGCTCCTTGGTGAGATCCAGGTCGACGGGCTGGGTGGAGAGGATCCCCGTCGCGCGCACCTCGTAGGTGATGTCGCCCGCGAGGCTGAAGTTCCAGGCGAGGATGTACTCGTAGTTGCTGACCGTCAGGATGGTCTGCAGGACGAGCTCGCGGTTGCGGACCGCCACGGCTCGGTTGGTGCGGTAGTTGGTGTGCTTCCACAGGAGGCCGGCGTCCTGCTCGTGGATGCAGACAACGTTGGGGTAGTCTTGGGGCTTGCCCTCGGTGTCGGCCAGCACGCCCGAGATGTAGTAGATGGAGCCCAGGCAGTCGCATCCCAGGCTCAGGTTGTTGGCCATGATGCCGGCGCCGACGTCTCCCAGGTCGAATGCCTGCTTCTTGTGGAAAGGATGGCGTGGATCCGCATATGGGATTGCCATATCAGAAAGCGAAAGGCGGTAAAACAGGGGTTGGCCGTCGTAGTGCACATCGTACAGGACCATGCCCTCGCGTTGGTTGAAGCCGACCTTGAACTCCCACTTCTGCCACTTGAGCACCTTGCCCAGGCCATCTGCACTGAACTCCTCGACTGTGAAGCTTGCTCCCTCGGGTTGGACCACTCGCAGCGGCTTCAGGTCCTTCCGGAGCCCGTTGGGTTGTGCCTCGGGAATGTACTCATTTGGAGGCACGGGGCCCTTCCAAGCCTCGAGCGGTTTCACGGTGGAATCTTTGCCCGTAGGCAAGATGTCTATCCGGACGACCTTGTAATCGACTGTATCGACGACAGGCGAGACTGGGAGCGGGAATGCGTAGTGGCAGCTATCCTCCTCCTTGGAATTTTCTGGGTCGCGCAAGTACAAGAAACACTGCTTGACCCGCTTGTGGTCGGAGAAGAGGCCCTCGTGAACGCCGTCAGACCCATAGATCCAGGGGTCAGATACAACGACACTGCCCGCCGGCAGCTTTAGCTTCTCTAGCTCGGCTTGCACGCCGGGGTCTGCGAGCATGGCTTTCTCGATCGCGATGATCTCCTCCCCATCACCGGGGGCGTGGATGAATGGGCCGAGCCGGACATTGCTCTCGACCTTGGCAGCGCTAAGGTTGACGACGGCTTCGTGGAGTTTATCCTGAGTTGCTTAGTTTTTTGATCGGAGGCATGGAGGGGCCGTGATGTTGGTTAGAGTATGCTTACAGTGTTCCTTAGATAGTACACCACCTGGCTCTTCCGATCAATGGGCTTGACTGGCTGGCCCGCCCTTTCCGCTTGTAGGTACGGGGCGAGTTCGGTCTTTGGCGGCTCCAAGAGTGTGACGACCTTGAATTGGAACTTGGTACCCTCGGGCCATTGTGCCCTGATCAGGTCTGAAGACTGGGATATCTCACTCGCCGTCAGAGGGCCCAGAGGGTGTGAAGGTGCCGACTTCCTCGATGTGCCGTTGGGAGTGGCGGCGGCCTTGGTCTGGTTGAGACCTGCCGGTTCTGGGGCCGCGGAAGTGGTGGTGTCGTTGGCCGTCATGGTGATAGTAGGAAGGAAGTAATGAGACTTATCAAACGCCAGGGCAATATGGAAGAGCCCCAAGCCAAATGCAAGGCAAGGTAAAAGGGTGGGGCGGTTGAGTTGCCGACAGAGAACTTGGAGTACTCTTATACGCGTCTTCCAAAGCGAACCAGGGACGTCAGACGCCGACTAGCTAGGAGGATGAGTACAGGGTAAAGATAACGTGGTGACGAGCCGGCAAGATATAGTCGAAACCTCAAATACGCAGCTTACTATCCCGTTCTGCTGATGACCACAGGAAATAAACTCAGTGT
Source organism: Diaporthe sp. HANT25 (assembly GCA_013435955.1). Taxonomy (NCBI): domain Eukaryota; kingdom Fungi; phylum Ascomycota; class Sordariomycetes; order Diaporthales; family Diaporthaceae; genus Diaporthe; species Diaporthe sp. HANT25. Next base: position 39,083 of record JACBFG010000059.1, on the reverse strand, counting down.
CCCGATTGGGATGGTAAAGGGAGAAATGCTACGTCGAGGAAGAGGGTCCGCCTGCTCGGTTGCGGGAGACGCTTATCGGAGATCTGCCCCACGCAGCCACCCCTCCTCCCTCCGCCGATATCGATGTTTGGCCTTTGATGTGGATGGGAGGCGGGAAACTAAAAACCGCGTGGACATGCTACAAGGGGCCTAATGCAAGCCAGTGCACGAACACGGGCTGGGATATAGGGACCGATCATTGGGCGCTTTTCCCCAACCGTGCTGCGATTGTGCGGCCGCCTCTTCTCAGGGATGATCGTTTCACAGGCTTTTGGTCCCGGCCCGGTATTGTATGGATGCTGCCGCTGCGGAGAGCGTTCCCGGGCGGGGAGCACGACAGTGGACTGCTGACCTCCGATGCTTTGTCGGCTGCCGACGGTCCCGAGTAGCCGATGAGACCCGTCAGAGACCCGTTACAGCTCACGGGACTGCATGTCTCGATATGTGCGACGGGAAATGCGAGACGGCGCTGACTTTAACCAGCTATCGATCGCAGCGTAGGCGTGTTGCTGACTCATTGACTCGCCAACGTGGCTGGCCGGCTGAGAAGAAAAAAAAAACATTTTATAACTGGCTGTGTCGACCTTGAACGTAAATGTACAAATTTTGGACGGTTGCATCGCTCCTCGCCGCACGATATGAAAGCATCGCTTCATTATTAACGGGGCCGGCAAAAGCCTCGAGCCATCCTCCGTGCCGTCCTTGAGGATGAATGGTCCTTGTCCCATGCGCAATGATGATTCCCATATCCTTCCTGACCAACCCATCACCAAGAAAGCCAATATGCGCCTGATCGAGAGGCGCAGTGTCCATCCGCGTGGCCTCGCCTTGCCAGATCACTGAGCACTGAATTCCAACCAGCCCTCACGACCTGCACACCTCCAACAAGCTACTGCACCCTCGCGATCAAAAGAAGCCCTTGGTCACCCACCGGCTGGCACTGACCATCCACAGCCGCGAGTACCACTGGTGCGCCGTCTCCATGTACTTGGGCATGGGCCCCAGGATGCCATCGTGCTTGTTCTTGGAGTCGAAGAAGCAGCTCTTGAGGCCCAGCTCGACCTCGCCCCTCTCCTTGTCGACCTCGGCGTACATGACAAAGAGACCGTCACTCTCGCGCGGGCCCGGGTTGCGCACGGGGCTGTCGCCGCAGCGCACGGTGATGGCCGAGGGGGTCCTCTCGACCACCTCGAAGTGGTCCGTTATGCGCGTGCCGGGTTCGTAGGTCGAGGTCGCCAGGTCGCGGGGGGACCAGAGGTGGTCTGGGGTCTGGTCCTGGTACTTGTTTGCGAGGATGCGGCGCTGGGATCGGTAGGCTGTTGGGGAGAGTGCGAGAAATGGTCAGCATGCATGCGCCGGACTATCTCATACAGGTGGATGATCGTAGCTGCAATAGCAAGGGCGGCAGGAGACAAGGAAGGGAAGGGGAAGGGAGCTCTCACCCCAGCCGGCCCAGACGCCGCGGCAGAACTCGAGGGCTAGGTCTCCTTCCTTCTCCAGCAGCTCAGGTCTGATCTTTGATAATGGCACGCGCTTGATGCAGACATCCTGGGTGGAGGGGTTGTTTTGCACGTTGTAGCGGTTGAAGGGGTTTGATTTCCAGATGGGGTCGTCGCGGGGCAGCGGGCGGATGATGGAGGTGGAGCCGGCGACGTAACCAACGAAAGCAGTGCCCGTGAGGACGGTGGTGTAGAAGGTCCTCTTGATGATTCCCATTGTGAATGGCTGGCTGCTGTACACGGAGGAGAGGTGAAGGTTGAGAGAATTGAAGAACAGGAGACAGACAGCCAAGCTGGTTAGGGTGTTTGAAGAATCGAATTGGAGAGAGTGTTGGAGCTGTGCTGGTGGTAGCTCCCTCGTATGTCGCGTGATGGTTGCGTCGCCCGAACCAGGCACACACAGTATGCACTCATGCACCAGTGCATACCACAAACATGCCCCCCTGCCACTTAAACCGTCTTTAGACCTCGGATGATGGGCGACCTGCGCCTCGCCCAGCTGGTGGAGCTTCCCGTCGGACCCCAGAACTCGGCCCTGGGAGCTCGCTCTTCCCGCTGGAAGTCGAGCGAGATGGGCCCGCGTCGCGGGGTAACTCGGGACGGGAGACGTCGCAGTCGGGCTGTACCGGCCCCGACCTTGGACGAAATTAACCACTGCACAGTGTTGATCCACACCAAGTCAACAAGCTCATTTTACAACGGCGACATCTTGGTCGCAACACCAATCACAGCTAGTCAATTACTGTCTTGCTGCGATCAATGGTCTCGAATTGCATTCTCATGCCTTCCTGTTCCTTACCATCCATCTCTAATATGATTCAAGATCTGGTCAATCCAGCAAGTCCAACTTGACGCGTCAGAGCTCACGCCGGCGCAACATGTTAGAAACGACGGTCCTTCGATCGAGGATTTGTCCATCTAGACAACGTCATCTCACGCTATCATCTTCATGATGTCTGTGCCGCCGCATTCAGCGATGCATATGGTGGTCAACGTGGTGGAGTACGGGGTCGATTTAGTCGTCCCTGATGTACGCCACCTGATACAGATTTCGTCTCAACCCACGCGGTCGAAGCTTAACCTCATCAGCTTCTAGACCCTTCTCGAGGTCAATTGTTTCAGCTTGGCATTTTTATTAAATGCCATACCGCTGACCTCATGGCTGCTGGAGAACAAGTTGTCGAGTGACCCAACTTTGCCAGATAACGTGCCTCTGTCATACACACATAAGGAGCTTCAAGCCTCTGAACATGGGCGTCTACCGGAGACGGCAGCTTCGTGCCGCCTTCTCCCTACTCGTATATCCCCTCGCCTTTGCTGTCCTGCTCACCTTCGTAGCCAAGCTGCTCTTTGGTCGCCCAACGACATCTCCACCACTGATAACGACCACTGGAAGCCAGAGCAGCCCCCAGCATCATCAGCCAGGCACGATATCTAAGGCCCTCGTGGTCGCATCCACCACCAACGAAGACACATCCTGGCTCTCCGAGATCCCCCCATCCCTCAACTGGACAATAAACCACTACCGCGTCGACGCGCCCCTGTCCCCAGCCCTCAGTGTCCCCTCCAGGAACGGCAACGAGGCAATGGTCTACCTGACCTACATAATAGACAACTACGCCTCCCTGCCCGACGTCATCTTCTTCCACCACGGCCACCCCAACGCCTGGCACCAAAAACTAACCAGCGCCGAGGAGGTCGCACGCCTCCGCGCTGAGTACGTCCTCAAGGCCGGCTACGCCTCGGCGCGCTGCCTGCCTGGCTGTGAGAACGTTGTATCGCTGGAGGGCGGCGAGCCCGCGGTCAAGATGGCGGCGCTTCCGATGCTGTCGAGGAAGGACCACCTCGTCACGCTGCTGGAGAACTTCCTCGAGCCCGCGCGGTTCCCCGAGCTCGAGGGGGTCGTGCCCCCGGAGCTGGCTGCGCCGTGCTGTGCGCAGTTTGCTGTCAGCAGGGAGAGGGTGCTGCGCAGGGACAAGGAGTGGTGGGTCAAGCTGCGGGAGTGGCTTATTGAGGCGCCGCTGCCTAGCATGAACTCTGGGCGGCTCATGGAGCACCTGTGGCATGTTTTCTTTGGCGTCGAGGCTGTGCAGTAAGTTCCCTCCTCTTAGACCGGCAAGTGTTGGCGATCGTGATGTGATGGGCTGGAGGGACATTTCGTTGGCTGACATCCTAGCTGCAGCTGCCCGAGTCTTGAGTCTTGCCGGTGCCACGTGTTTGGCATGGGGGATAATTGTGAGAGCTATTTCGAGCAGGAGAAGTACATGTGATGAGCCAGCGAGACTCACCTCCTGGCTTTCTTCGATGGGTATGCTCAGATGGGATGTGGCATGAGTACACCTTCCATACCTTTGTCCCCCTTCGAAGTGACATTAATTGAGATCAGAATATCTACCCAAGTGCCATACATCGTATTGAAATCCGACCTTCTTTACGCTGCGTATCCTACTTGAGATGAAAGTTTGATACTCCATGGAATCTGTCAGCCTCACTCTACCGATCGATATTCTGTCCTGGAATGTACTCCTGCCCATGAGCTTATGGTTTCACATGATCCCTTATAGAACACACGCCTCAGACCATTCAATGGTCCTGCCTCGTCGGTTGCGTCTATCTCTGATGAAACTGCATCCAGTAACAGGAGGAAAGACCCCAGGCTCCTCGCAAGGATTCAGCGATACACATCGACCCGGTCCTCTTCCCGCCTACACCAAACCACCAACTGACCGACCGACAAATCGAACACCCCGTCCATCTCAGCCCAGCTTCGGCCCAGGCACGTCAGAAACAAAGTGCTTCATGAGCAAGCTATTGTTCTTGCGCTCCATCCTACCTGTTCAACGACGGTTCATTAGCTCACGCCTAACAAAAAAAAATCACTTCTTCACGGTCTTGTTGCCGCGCAGCTCGACCTTACTCCAGAATCTCCGCGACTCGTGCCGCGCCCTGTCCTGCTGCTTGAACTGCCGCAGCACCACGCCGCGCTGCTCCGCCGAGGGGAGGTGCGCCAGCGCGGCGCGGTCGCTCAGGGACATCCTCGCCATCGCCATCGAGAGCGTCGATTTGTTGTTGGACTCGGCGCGGCGCTCTAGTCGTGTCAGTGCCCGGCCGGCGTCCGACGTCGGGCTGTTCGCGTTTGGCTCCGAGGAGCTTGCTCCGTCGCTGCTTGGTTGGGCTGGTGATTCGGCTTCGGAGGATGCCGCTGCGAGTAGGCCGCGACGGGTGGGCTTTTGCGTCTCGGCGAGGGGCCGGTGATTTCTCGGGGCCGGCGCTGAGCGGTTCGAGAGGAGCTTGCCCGAGGAGAGTAGGAGGCTGCCCTCCCGCAGCCGGAGGGGTGCGGCAACACCTGTCGTAGATGCCTCCTCCGCATACTCGTCCTCGTAATCGCGCGTCTCCTCGCCGGAGGAGTCGTTCTCGCCCCTATTCGCTTGGGGACTCTCATAAAAATCGCGAAATTCACTTTCATCATCCTCGAGGTCGATACGGCAATGGCCCTTGCCTGTCATGTGCTGCTGAACTGCGTGCGCGCTCTGCCTCTGCGTGTGACAGAGGAGGCACTCGTGGTAGGTGTGTACCACGAGGTGCATGTACCGCACGAGGGTCTCGAGGTCCACCGCGAGGGCGAGAGACCCATTGTCGATGGTCGCCGGGATGAAGAGGGAGTGGCTCCTGCTCATGTGGGACAGATTGGACCCGAAGTCTGGCGAGGTGGTGCTGCAGAAGAGGCATTGCGTTGAGGTGAAGCTCGTCTCTGCTGTGGGCTCGGTGTCCTCTGGCTCCTGGTCGACGTCTGGTCCTTGTTGTATGCTTTGGCCCTCTGCGGTGGCCTTCTCTTGATCGTGGGTCCTGCGATTGCATGAGTATGTGGTATTTCTTGGAAAGCCAGTAACATGTTCTGTGGATGGGTACCTCTTGGAGAGCGTCTTCTGTGTTGCAGCAGCTTTCCCCTTCCATGTGGACTCTGTGTTTGGTGCCGAAGCACCCATTAATTTAGAGTTAGCTGCCATGGTGTCGGCGTGACCTGTACCGGATGATGTCGACGTAGCGTCCATGTGCTGCTTGATATCAATAATCTTGTACGTCGAGGTAAATAGTCAATGACTTTTTGAATCAAAACTGGCTGGTCTGCTCTGGCAACCTCCATTGTGGATAACGACATGTTCATCCTTTATATGTATCAAATATTCCTTTCACGCATCATGTATTGAACCCGTATCAGGAAAGGGCTGTGTATCTCCTGTCACAGAATCCCATGTAAGTCCGTTGGTGACTCAGGCCACAAGTCGGATCGTACGTAAAACGGCTTAGGTTGTGATTGATATCAAGGTTATGCTGAGGATTTGAAGGGCCCAGGCCCAAGAGGGATAGTAGAATAGTATCGATTAAACGTGGAACTGACGACGGCTGCTGTTAGTGTGGTACCTTCCGAGCCGAAGTGTCGCTCAGAATGACTCATGCCGACGCAAGGCGATCCCATGAGCCGATCCTCCACCCGCCTCGCCGAGCTTGAAGAGGTAGGTGGGAAATAATTTCAAGATTAGCACAGCTGAGTTTTCGTTTCGTCGCCTATTGGCTTGAACTACCCTCGATTAGCTTAATATTTCTAGACTCGACACATACATATGAGTGGCGCTGCTCTTCTTTTATGCACCTTTCGCGCCACTTGGGCCCTACTCATGGTCCCTGTGAGTTGTGCTTTGAGTTCTCTGGACCTGGTAGAAATCACGACGACTTCTTCGGGTTCCCAGTCGCAGATGAGAGTATCTCACATAGGATTCAGCTCGATTTGAATGCATGAGCTCAAGCTGCAATGTATCGTGAGGCGCGCCAGACAACGCCGAGCGAAGAAGGTCAATTAGACCTACAGAGGCCATTTAGAGACAATACCAAGGCACCTGGACTACCCGAACAACCCTACCACTTGAACACCGTTTACACACAAATTCACCTACTTTGCACTCATATAAATTACCTGTTTGCACTTTTGGATAAACAAGACTTTAAACATAGTATATTTGAAGCATTTTGAAGATAATGTAAGTTCTTGAATCTAAATTAAAAATTCTTTGATAGTGTGATGAGAGTTTGAATCTGCGGCTCTCTTTTTCCCATACAAATTTAGCGTCGGCAATTCCCAAGGTTTAGCCAAAGCTCTAATTTGTTAGCAAAAACGAGAGCTGTAAATTCAAATATATAATTTATCTTAATAATAGAGACAAGAATTCTTTTAATATTTATTTATGTCTAAAAAAATCAAATATGTACCTAGTGATAATTTTTAAAAAAATCTATTTCTAAGAGACTACTGCTGTGTGTGTACTATTTGTTGATGAGTTTGTGTGTAAAAGGTGTTTGAGTGGTGGGGGTGTTTGGGTGGTCCGGGTGCCAAAGTAACATTGTTCCCACCTAACTCAGCTCGCAAGGCAATCTCAGCAAGTACAGGAAGACCTGAAATGCAGGTTGAATGACAAATGAGCCGTAGCAGTCAATTTACCCCAGTGGCATCTTGGCCAAGCATGTATGATCCTCACAAGTGCAGCCAATATCTTTTCATGCCACAGCAGAATCAAGTAGAACTCAGTAGGCTGTCTGATACTCAAAGCATGAATTCATGAATATTAGAGAGCTCATTCAATAACGGTAGAAGACTTCAGTATATGGCATGCCATCTGTGACGGTTGGTCTAAAAAGTTGAAATATGCACGTCTGGCTATTCTTACATCATATCACATACCACCCTGTAAGAGGTATAGGGAAGAGTATGTTAAAGAGTAAACAAGATAAAGATTATCAAGAGATGCCAAGTGGTATATGGGGAGAATAAGGAAAGGAAATGTAAACCTGAGTCAAGGCTGGCATATCGATTTTGAACACACCGCATTGATATAGCATGACTACTAAACAAGAACACGCATCCTAGTACTATGTTGACGTAGTGGCGTGCGAGAGGCACGCATACGTGCGAGGACCTTTTTCGTCGAGTTCTGCAAGAGCTGAAAATGGTGGTACGGGGATCATGGCCATTCTGGTTACCGCGTGGGTGGGGGCTGACCAGGTTGAGTGCATCCTATAATGGATAGGAGGGGGCGATCATGTCTGCACCTGGACAGTGTTGGGGTGGCAATAAGTCCCGCCAGGGCGCTGAGTTGGCATGTAGGTTACACCCAGGCTGTCACCTTCAGCTGAAAGATCCTCAGTGCTCTGACAGCCTGCTAGCTCATGTTCTGTCTCAAGCTTCTAAGACTGCGAGAAAATACGGAGACTCGGAGAGGGAGCGTCATTTCAGGCTTCCCTTTGATTTCAGCGTTGTGATGTGGGGATGTGCTTACCGGAGCTGAACCTGCACTATTGGCTGAGCTGCGAAGTAACCTGCGAAAGGTCGTTACCTCCGTTAATAGACCACCATTTTAGCCCCCTCTGCCAACAATTTCAGATTGCGAAAGGATGGGGGCCAGGGGCTGAAATGATGGTTTTCCATGAAGCGTTGAAAGCCTTCTTGAGCTTTTAAGCTCGGTATGCCATTTTCTCGTCCAGACGTTTTCTCGTCCGGGCTTTTTCTCGTCAAGTGCCTTGATCCTTCAGCTCGATTTCAACCATATCATCATGCAGGAAAGCAGTATTTACACCGGGAAGTGGACCAACTGGTCTAAAGGGCAAATTGTTGGTTCGACTCTTACGCTAACACAAGGGGATGCAACCATATTGATTGCCTTTCTCTCATTTTATGTTTCAATTGTTGGTAGTCGTATCCTGTTCGTCATCCGCCTCATACTTCATTTCCTATTATCCTCATCCTGCCCAAACGATGGTCTTCATAATCAGCGTCAGGTCATCCTCCGCAACTCGTCGAGTGCTGTTGATTCAATGAATATGCTGGCTCGTGTTGCCTGGGCGTGGCGAGGACGGGCAAGAGCCGTGTGGGCACGAGCAACTCCACTGCTGCTTTTTTTCATACTTTGGTTCATCAGCCTCTCGCTTGCTGCCGTCTTCTCATCCCAAATATCGACAGCGATGGGCCACGAGGTGCTCATTATCAGTCCAGACTGTGGCATAATGCAAGTGAATTTTCCGCCATTGGAATCCCACCAGACTTCTTGGTTTCTGCTAACCCTGGTGTGCACACAATCAGCGATTTCAGCCAAAACATGAACACAGAAGATGTTCTCATAAAATATAACCCATACAGATCGCGCATGGCTCAACAAGCAGCCAACTATGCTCAGGAGTGCTATGGAGCTAATTCGTCCGGGCTAGTGGAATGCAATACCTTTGTACGGAGAACACTCCCAACTGTGATCACGCGAAACACATCGTGCCCCTTCGCGGACTCGATTTGCAAAAGCACCAGCAACAATATCATGCTTGATTCTGGGCTGTTGGAATCTCATCATGACCTCGGCTTAAACTCTCCTCCTGACCAAAGGTTTCAGTACAGACGTGTTATGCAGTAAGTCAGCCTCCAATTGATTGCCTGTAGCACTGTGGTCTTCCCTATATATCATAAAGATCGATCCCTTCACGGTGATTCCTTACATCGAGCACTCAGCGAGAGTTTTATGGGTAAAAGATCTACCAATTGGAAAATCTCACACTCAATCCTACCTTCACCAGGAAGCTAACTTTTCCTTGCCTCAGGTGTGCTCCTCTGGTGGTGGAAGGTTATAAGAGAATCCAGAATAGCTCTGCCAAGTCCTGGCATCAATACTTTTATGGGCCAAAAGTGGCATCCATGGTCCTGCAGAATGGATCTCTCGCAACACTCACCAACTACACTGAAAAATATCCCACTAATTTCTGGATCGAAAACACGGATGAATCTATTGCTATTAATGGCTATTCAATATTGTCAGTCTCGAAATTTAGCTGGCCATATTTCACTTTTGTTGTTCTGACCGTTGCTTTACATTATGAATAGGTCAGATTCTGCAACGTCAGATACAACCAACACATTCTTGCCTGAAGTTTCCACTTTTTACCCAATTCCGGAGCTGCAACGATGGGACGGAGAAATTCAGATATTTTTCCTCTCTTCGAATGCCTTGCGGTTCACCCAGCCGACGCAAGATCCATGGTTCAATGTCTCAACTACGCTGGGAAGGTTTTACCTCCCAAATTCCCAGACGACTGGGAACAATCCGAATCTTTACTCTGCAACGGAGCCTGCATCACCCTTGGGCTGTCTGAGTCAAGAGCAGCTATGTAACCCGAGCTTGCCTGAACATTCAAGACGATGTACGAACTTGACGAGGCCACAGACTGTCGGTTACGAAGCAACAGCCCTTGGTCTCTTTCCCCCGGGCTCCAACTCCGAAGCGCGCTTAACCTGGGCCTTCAATTCGATATTCTACGACTCGGCCCGTGTACAAGACATAATTGGCGCCCTCGGCGCCCAGTCACTGCTCGCATCGGCCGGCGCTAGGGATGGCATGCAGGGACCGTTGCCAACTTATCAGTGGCAGACAGAAGTAGAGCACTGGTTCAACACCACCTTGGCGAGTCTGCAGCAATCGTTTGTGAATCTTGCACGAGGACCGGATGACGACTCAGTCTTGGAATGGCTCGTCAGGCCAATCAACTCGTCCACCAGGGAGGCGGGATACTGCAAAGACCAAGTGCGTGACATCCACCCTTTCTATTGTCGAGCAACATCGACGTTACTATGTATACATTACTCACTGGCCATCTCTATAATCTAGAAAGTCCTCAGTACCGCCTATGTGTCTTTCAGCATGCTCGGCCTTCTCTTCACCCTTACCTTTGGGGCTACTGCCATATTGGTTTCTTACTCTCTGGAGCCAATACTGGAGTGCATCCACAGACGCACACAGCGCCATCACTACACCTTCCCCGAGTGGGCTACGAACCAGACGCTTCAGATACAACGCTTAGCATACGAGGAGGCAGGGTCTGGGAATTGGCTGCGGGGTTTGGAGCCCGTGCCGGTGACAGAGTCCGGCGGGGCTCTCCCAGGTTTGGATTTGAGCAATCCTTATCATCCTCGCTTGTCTGCAAAATCGTCACCCGAGAAGAGTGAATACAAACCACCGATGCGGCCACGTACTCTGTAAGGTTCTGCATCTCGAAAGTCTCAACGCGTCCCCGCAAGCCATGGAGCCGTTGTCGATCCGCACGGTGTACCCTCTCCTGCTAGGATTCAAACTCACTGCGAAACATTTTGAGTCTATAGAATAATGATTGTAACTTCATAGCAATTCAGTTGTATCTATCATCTAAGATTCAATTAGTGTTGGTACGGTCACGTATTTCAATACGAGTGTTGGCTGGTGTCATGATTCGGTCGATTGTGTAGGAAGGAGGGTAGGGGGCTGCCCTATAGCCCTCAGTGGCTAAATACTACCTACGCCTAAACATAAACGCCCTAATCCCACACTTAGTTTAGTTGATGCTGAATAAGATGCCTGAAATGCTGTAGGTCCTCACTTAGCTTACCTGAGAGCCTGCAGGGCTGAGGTGGCATACCGAGTGGACAGTGGCCTTTACGGTACGTAAATGTAGCTAAGAGGGGATCGACACATTCCATGTAAACACTAGAGTTAACTATACCCCATTCCACTGTGCTGGGGTTATGGATGGGGTATAAACCAAACGGTGTGAGTGCGATCGGTTCCAGGTGCATTTTTCTTCAGGGGCTTACCTATCGGGAAATGTACCTGAAATTGCTCACAGCTCTTAGTATCGTAATTACAAGATCGTGGCGCCTAAATCGTGTCATTACGAGACAGAGCAAGTCCAAAAAGAAACCCACCCGGGCATGTGGCCTAGATGCGTCACATCTGCAGGAACCAAACGGGCCCCGGACTTCGGCAGGAGTCAAGCCCCGGCCCGCTTACAGCCAAATCGGGACCGACGAGACCAGCGCTAACCCCCGTTCGTATTTGTGTACGGCCGGCAGGGCTTACTGAGCACCCCGGCCGCCCCTTACCACCCAAGAGGTGGGACAATTTATCATTCCGAACTGTATGCAATGATGGCTCACACTGAAAGGAACGTGGGTCTCATTGTTCGCAGGAATGGTCTTGCTAATGCACGTGGGCAACATTTAAACCGGCTGGCCATGCCATCTTACTTGCAACCTTTACGAAACTCATCACACCACCCACACCAGAGACGTCCTTACATTGGGCAAAGAGTGTCGTCAGTATTTACACGGATTTCTCACGACCCGAAAGCGGACAATCGAAACTCTCCAAGATGCCACCATCGAACACAGCCGCCTGGCTAATGAAGCCAAAAGAACCCCTCGCTGTCGCCTCGGCGCCGTACACCCCTCCTGGGCCGAACCAGGTCGTGGTCCGCTCCCGCGCCATAGGGGTGAACTACTGCGACTGGGCCAAGCAGGACCTGGGAAGCTGGATCTTCCCCTGGGCCAAGCTGCCCTTCGTGATGGGCGAGGACGTCGCGGGGGAGGTTGTTGAAGTGGGAACCGGCGCCTCCTTCAAGGTTGGCGAGCGCGTGCTGGGCCATGCCCTTGGGTTGGACAAGATCAGCGCGGGCGCCAGCGAGGGCGCGTTCCAGGAGTACGTCGTGCTGAACGCCCGCCTGATCGCGCGGATACCGGACTCGGTCACGTTCGAGAGGGCATGCGTGCTGCCGGTTTGCCTGAGTACGGCTGCGACTGGGTTGTTCTGCGACAAGCACTTGGGGTTAAACCTGCCTTCTGTTGACGAATACGCTGTCACGGATAGCGAGAAGGCAGGAAAGGTGCTCGTCGTCTGGGGCGCGAGTACCGCCGTCGGGATGAACTGCGTACAGCTGGCAGTTGGGGCTGGATATACTGTCGTTGCCATGGCGGGCAAGCACAACTTCGACTACGTCCGCTCTATTGGGGCTGCCGAGGTCTTCGACTACCGCCAGGCGAACTGCGCCCGAGAGGTCATCAAGGCCACCCAAAAGATTGGGTCGGGATGTGTCGGGGCCGTTGCAATCGGGGCAGATTCGATCAAGCCATGCATAGACATCGCCGCAGCATGCTGCAAGGGGCCAGATAAGGGTTATGTCGCTCAGATGTCTCTTAACGGGCCTCCACCACCAGCGCCGGGAGCTCTCAACCTGGTGACTTGGCTGGCTGGGGCAGCCTATGCGTGGATCTCAACCCAGGTGAAGAAGACTTTGAAGGGAGTCGAGGTCGAGTTCATTTGGGGATCTGATTTGTACGATGGCCCTGTCGCCGAGGCGGTGTATGGAAGCTTCTTGCCGGCCGCACTCGCGCAGGGCAGATTTATTCCTGCTCCTGAGCCACAGGTTATTGGACATGGACTAGACAAAATCAATGAGGCATTCGCGGTGGGCAGAAAAGGTGTTTCTGCGAAGAAGCTGGTGGTGACTGTTTGAGGACGTCAACGTAGTGTTGTGTTTTCCTACTACGTTTGAACACTCAATCAGGTTTTATAACATGTTTTGGTCCACATGGACTGAATCTCCTGCACATGTCGATGGTCCTATAAATCTGAGAGCATCTTTTCGAAGACAAGCGCAATACCCAGGGTTTGCTTTGAAGCAAGTCCATAATAAACCGTGCAGGAAACATCAGGTACCCAAGATAATTGGAATCCCCACGCTGGACAGGTCAATGTGTGAAAGATAAGCGGAAGCAGTCTCCACCGGAGAACAAGCAATGCCCGATTTTGTATGATGAGGATGTTGAAAATACAATACCTGCCTACCTTTCCGATCACGTCTCCGACACCGACACAATGCGAAGTCGCTGCCACTTGCCAGGTGGCCGCATGGACAGACAGGTGTGGCTCAGCACGGTCTTTGTTTCCTACTGCCAGAAGAGGAGGAAGTACTCATCGGGGGGAAACAGGCAATACGCATTTTCCCAGCATCATGGAGCCCCAAGGAGAGGAGACCAGAACATTGAGGTTCCAACACGGCTGGGACTCAACACACATGCCGAGGCACGGTATTGTGCGCCAGCCCTGAGGTGAGGACCTCTCTCAACGTATTTCCCTGTCTTTTGCCCCTGTAATATCGGGATTCTGTGGCACATGTAATGTTCGTGTTCCCCTCCACACTTATAGAATACCAGGCCGTTGGTCCGTGGCAAGGCGTGTAAGGTTCCAAGCTTCCACTTGCAGAGATGTTCTCCTCTCCCAGAGCATCCTGAAAGTCAGGTTTCGAAGATCAAATGAAGCGAAATAGGGCGGGGTAGTCTCGTCGGGGTCGTTGAAGCGTTTTTGTATGTTCGGAAAAGGCGTCTCGGATCGCAGCACAAGGTTTCGAGGGGCGCCAGGTCCGGCGCACCATCCTGTCGGCAGAGCCACTTGGAGAGGCAGAATACCCGAGTTCGATGGCCCGGATAAAGTCAGATGCGCCACCTCCAGTATATTCTAAAGTATTCTTTCGGCGTACCGAGCGCAGAACTCTTCATTCAGCTGGCTCGACGACAGCAGGGCGGCGGACGAAGGTGGTCTGCAAGGCTTGTGCTACCAGAAGTTGCTCAAGTGAAACAATCAATGACAATTTGATTGAGAATACGAATGCGCTCGTGCCTTGTCGAGCAGCATGGTTGGTGGTGCGGTTGCTGCGCTGTCTGGATGTCAGCCAGCTCTGATCGGTCTCAGCGGTCGAAGTTACAGGAACACCACCAGAGCTTCTGCAGGGGAGCTTCAAGCGGGGTCGGAGCTCCCATGTGCCAGCAGGGATGTCATGGCGGGGCCCCTCTCAGGAGCTTGGGCCAGCAGCACCTCGCGACCCCTCCAACGCGCCTACCTGGGTGCACTGCTACGTAACAACACTTGCGACATCCGCAGAACATGAATTGATGATGGATGAGTTGACCGTCTCGGGCCTGGAATATACAGGTGTCCCCTTGGCTAGGTACCTGGCTGACCGGGTCTGACTGTCCAAAGAGCTCCGCTTCTACTGTAACGGAGCTACGAGTCAGCCTTCTTCTGCGTTGGGATGGGAATGGAGGTCTTGCCAAATAGTCAGCAACAACATCGCGCAGCACGCGCTGATCGCCATGTCTTGGATGAACTCGTAGCCTCCAGGGGTTCCGGGCCGATAACTTACTGCCCAGCCCTGAATACCGCGACTTCACCGAGAGCCTGTCGCTATCGCCGTTCCCGGAAAAGGGCCCTCCCCAAGCTTTTCCCCCTCACGGAACTCAGAGCTCTACACACTGGCGGCCGGCCCACTGCGAGATAAGCATGGCAAGTCGAACGGGCAACTGCCGTACGGGTAGTCCACCTCTCCGCAGGATCCCGTAAGAGGTTATGGGCGAGAACGGCCATGCCCATCTCGATATGATGGCTAATAGCAGTCTTGGATGAGGAGGCCCATGGAGCTTAAATGAGGCCACACCCTGCTTCAAGTGTAGCTGTGGACGAGGCGTTTTCTCCACCACCACAACAACACGTGGAAAGCTTCCACCTTTGATAACGAGTGTAAGTGATAATCGCATGGACGGCCCAGATGTAAAAGACTGAAGTTGATGGCGATATCTTTGTATCAGATCAATAAACACGCCCAAGCATCATGGCCACGACGGACAGCAGCAAGCCGCTAGCCTTCTCCGTGTACAAGAATGCACCCAAGGAGTTCAAGCCCAAGCTGCTAGCCGAACCCAACGTCTATCTGGAGGACATCTTCAGCTCGGAGAAGGTTAACCCGGACAAGCCCATGTCATCGGGCATCTTTCGCCTCGAGAAGGGCAAGGAGCTTGAGTACCTGTACACGTACGACGAAATGAAGATCATCCTCGAAGGGGAGTTCACCATAAGTGACGAGACCGGCCAGAAGACCAAGGCCGTACCCGGCGACCACTTCTTCTTTCCCAGTGGGAGTAAGATCACCTTCAGCACCGAGGACTATGGGCTGGCTCTATATGTTGGACAGAGGAAGAAAGATCAGGCTTAAGTGGGACGTTCTGCATTCGAGCTTAATGTGTTTGATGCATGCCAGTTATGGTGGAAGGCCTTGTGGAAGGAAATGAATACCACCTGTAACATTTCCGTCTCTCGATCTATCTGCGAAAACGAAGAATGAAACGTGAATCTAGCAGCATATGGCGTTGAGATTGTGGCTTGTGTAAAGAATGACAGACGTCGCTGTTGGTTACAAGATGAGCATTGGAGTTCTCGCCCGGTCGCCTTGTTCACCCCTCCCAATGTTAGTGATGCAGCTGTAGAAGGCCGACATCCCTAACAAGGGTGTCGTAGCAGAGTCACCTCCACCCTCACCTTGACCTCAATTTATCGAGCAGATGGTAAACAGAAGGCTTCTATTAGGAGAGATTTGAATGGCTGCAATGGGCTTGTCTCGAGAGCACAACGTGGCCCAGCTGGACTGCGAAACAGTAGCTCCCACGCCGCAACCACGCCGCCCCAAGGCGGCGCCAAACGGAGCCCAACGGACAAAGGACCGGCGACGTCCACACACGTGCCATGCAATCAGGCCTGCCAACCCGTCCATCAGCGCCGCTTCATCTCAAGTTCCAACTCCGTCCTTCCATCTCACAACCCATCACTTTGCCATCGCCTTGAACCTAGTCAAATAGCAGTCAACCCAGAGGTCCTAGAATCTGACATTAAATCAGCGACCGGACCCCCTGTCCACCCTATCCAAAGTGGTCTCGACGTCGGTCATCCCCACACTGTGCACCCCAATTACGACATCAAGGCCAACACCAGACGACAGTTGAACCCCTGAACACCACCACATCCGGGTACTCATCTTCTTCTCACTGCACATCCTCACACAAGCTGCTACAAGTATGGACGACGCACGCGATCGATTGAAAGCACTACCCAATGAGCTCTACGACCATGTCCTCACTCACCTGGATCTCCTCTCAATCAAGAGCCTCCGCCTCACATCCCCTCTGCACGCCGCGAAATGCCTAAGCCCGGCCTTCCTGGCATACTACGAAGCGCAGGAGACAGATCTCACGCCCGCGAGCCTGGGACGACTGCGGGAGATCACGAAACACCCTATCTTCAGGCCCGCCGTCAAGCGCCTCACCGTCGTGGCCGTCTTCCACGACCCCGGCGGCCTCCTCGTGCGGATCCGGCGCCTGCGGGATCCCTCGCGCCGCGTCTGGGCCGGGCTCGGACCCGCCGGCCTTGCCTCCGTGAACATGGAGCTGCTAGACCACATAGGCCAGCTCTACAGGATCATGAGCAGCCGCCATGAGCAGCAGGGTCAGTTCAGCGACGACGTCGTCGGGACCCTGTCGTATATTCTTGAGGACCTCGAATCGCTCGACGTTCTGGCTCTGTCGGCCCGTGTGCTTCGGCCGGAGTTTATGAACATCTCAGACGTCAGTGGTGGTCGCGGAGTGAATTGGAATTGTCTGTGGACGGACTGTCACCGGCTGCTCAAAATTGTAACCTCTGCTATGAGCAAGAGCAGAGTTGAGGTCGCTACGTTCTCTGTGTTCCATGACTGTTTTGGCAAGGTCCAGGTACGTAGAAACCTCGCTTGCTCCTTTCCTTCCTGCTCTTCTAGGATTGGGGCTGATAGAGGATGTAGTCCCGAGCTTTCCTCGATCTCAGTCCAGAGCTCACGACTCTCGACTTCGAAAGACACTCAGGTGCTAAAATAAAGAGCCTGAACCTCGGCTTATCAACTGTAACTGTCGTCCCGCCGACAAATGACATCGTCTTCTCCAGCGATGGCATCATGAAGCATCTCCCTGCCGTCCGGATACCGACAAGCGAGACCCGTGCCAGGGCCGAGTCAAACTTCCCCGGTGTCGCCCAATTCCTCCTGCAGACCCCGAACCTCGAGGCCTTGGATCTTTTCCTTTATAATACCCTGGAGGGTGCCCCCTGGGCATATAGCGCTATGTTTAACCACATCTCCACGATCGTGCACCTACCCAAGCTCCGGCGACTCACCCTCCGCGGTATCTGGGCTAAACCGGACGCCCTGCTGCTCTTCCTGCGCAACCATCCGGGTCTCACGCATATCGACCTGAGGGAGGTACACGTGACCGGGGGTACCTGGGCGCCGATCCTGAAGCAATTCCAGACCATGCCCGGCCTTACCAAGTTACACCTTGAGAATCTCTGGAGCGGTTCCGAGCATCTCCTCAACCTGCAGCCCCAGAATTCCGTATATGATGACGGGAAGAAGATCGCTGGGCATTACTTCCCCACCAGACATGGCACGATGGTCCACACGAGGGACATCGGTGTTGAGGAGATCAATGACGGTCTGGACTTTGTGAAGAGCCGGGGTAGCAGCCGGGGCAAGGGCTCTCGTCACCTCATGAAGTGGATCCAGCAGCGCAAGATCGACTATGGGCCCCCGGAGGAGCCATATGTCAATTCACGCTGAATTCGAGAGGCGTCTACGGCCTTTAGACGGCCGTGTTGAAGCCTAGCTTCCCTTAATACCTATTGTGCGCCGACACAGGCCGGCAGTGCCACAATACGGGCACAAGTGCCCTTTACGGCGCATGTGTATCATATATCTCGTGGCTGACGAGAGGAAGGATGAGACAAAACTATGCTGAGCTAGAGGAGGGCCATGTACTGGAGATAATCACGGATTATTCGATCTTTGAGAGAGACATGACAATGAAGATGTAGCCTACAAATGTTGCTAGGAATCAGACTAAATGTAGCCATTCAGTCTTGTCTTCAAGTTTGTTGGCCATCTCTCTGTTGACCTTCTGCGTTATGTGGTTCTCGCTTCTCGGGACGATCTTCTCGACTTTCGATTCTCGTCATCGATCGCAGGCTGGCCGTACCTGAACCGAAGCTGTCGCCCAAAATATAGGCCATGGACCCTTCGCATCGTCCTTTTTCGGGCTCGTCGACACCAAGCTTGGCCACTCGGTCCACAAAGCTCTCCTTCATTCGCTTAGCCCTGGCAGTACTCGGACCTCGTCGAAGCCAATACCGCAGTGATGTTATCATGCGTCGTTTGGGTTGGAAAATTGACTTGCCGCGCCTCGGTCAGACATCAACAGTACGGAGCTCGGCCCAGTCCACACCGCTGGCTGAACGGGTTGAATACCATCTAGAAGAGAGTAAGGTTCTAAAAATAGCCGAAAGAGCTGTGCCTATCATGTCGACGTGAATCTGTTGTCGGCTGAGCATTCCAACAGCGAGTCAGTCACGACGTGGCAGCCTTCTAGAGGGCGTCACTTCTACAAGAGCTGTGGCAGTGTTGGGATGGCAACTCAGAAAGCCAATCAACGAGATCTCCCGTGGTATATGGGCCGAGGACAAGATTTCCGAGCAGCCCGAGACTATCAGGATTCGATGAGCATTGGGGATAAGTGCATGGTCCCCCGTTCAGCCTTTCCTGATGACACATGATTTGATTGAGAATTAGAGCCTACGGAGGGCCTCAGTTGGGGGAGGGGCATCATAGAACAGGGTCGCCGACGTGCCCACACCTGCATGGACGGACTTTCAAGCGACAACCACAACAGGCTGAGACCCGGCCGACAGAACCCCTACCCACCTGAAAGAAGCACTTTGCTCGGACCAAGGCTGGCCGCGCTGGGAGCCGATTGGACGTCTTATGTTGCAGCAGGCACGCCAAGGATCCCTGGGAATCCTATGGACTGGCTGTTAGTCCTTGGCTGCCGATGTCAGGGAGAGGTAGTGGGTCGCCGACTTGACATCCGACCAAACTGCCGATTTGGGGCACGAAGCTCTGGGCGAGGCGGTTCAAGAGTGTGGTATTAGGTGCGCTTTCGAAAATAGAAACCAGGATAAGAATATTTCAGGTTAACATGTCGAGGTCTCGTGATCTTTGTTTTGAACAACTTGAACTGAGTGTGAAGTGTCGTGTTCGAGAGTAGGGCAGGTGATTTAATGCCACTGGGCCAAATACTCACAGAGTCGCATTGCTGGCTCGGAAGGGAAATTGGTGCTGCGGTCAATGTGAGAAAACTAGAAACTTATCGTTCGGTTGGCATCTTTACGCGTAACAATATCTATCTTTGATCATAAGCCCTTGGTGCTCCATCTCCTCAGCTTCTCCCCGTAGAACCACAATACAACAGGCGAGCCAATCCCGATCAATATTGTCATGAGCCCCAAGAATGTATTGCCCCATCCCAGACCCATAACCTCGTACATCCGCGGCGCAAACAGCGGGAAGCCGAACCCGGCCATCGTGCGCATGAACGCTCCCACCGCGGCCGCGGACGCGGCATAGCGATGGTCGTATGCATCGGTTACGTATGCCTGCGCGGACTGAAATGCGATAATGAGCCCCACGGCGAGGAGGAAACAGCCGGTATTAGGGACTGCCCAGTGGAGTTGGTTCTGGGCGGACCATCCGTATAGGAAGAGGCCTGCGGGCGGGAGGATGCCGCCTATGATCATGGGTGGGATGCGCCATTCCGGTAGACCGTCTGTAGTGTTGTAGCGGCGTTGATAGTAAGCGTACAACTGCTTTGTGTTAATATGACTCGGGTGTGTAAAGTCGCAGAAACCACGTACCCTATCCATAACGGGATGACTTATTTGTAAACCAACGATGAAGCCGGCGCCTAAGGACAAGTAGTTCAGACTTGCTGGACCCTTGTCCATGTCGTAGATTTCATCCCATACGTGTTCGTAAGTCGAAAGGCTGGATGTCATTGTGAATTTCCATGTCCGAATTAGTGATGGTGTATGTTGGGCAGTGTCACTTACACCAGGTACATGATGCCATAGAGGAAAGCCCTGTACAAACTCGGGAATTGAATCGCAGGATGCGCAAACAACATTATGAACGGCAACACGAGGCGCCTTCTGACTATGCTTGCATAGCTGCGATCGGGGTTGTCAAACTCCGTCCTTAGGTCGGGGTTCCCCGTAACCTTGCGCAGCTTCTTCGCTTTGTCCCCCAGGATCTTGGGAGCGTAGGTCTCACGGAGGAAGAAGTATGCCGCTGTCTGAACTAGGAGGTCAAAGATTGACGTGATCCAGAAGATCCAGCCCCAGTAGATCTTGTCGACCACGTAGGCGCCCATGATCGGTGCCACCGTGGGGCTGATGAATGTCAGCATGCCGTAGATAGCTTGCCCCTTGCCGCGTTCTTCTTTCCGCCAGCAGTCAGCTAGTACACCATTACACAGCTGTGTTGATGGGAGATGTCAGCCAGGGCCTTCTCCGAGCTCTTGTGAACATGACTCACAGCTTGTGGTGCGCTCCCTCCAATGCCGCTCAAGAACCGGAAGGCGTAGAGCTGCTCCTTTGTCTTCGCAAAGGGACAGACAGTGTTGAAGACCAAGAATATGAGGTTGGCCCACTGTAGGACCTTGACACGGCCAAAGAGTTCTGATAAGGGGGCAAGTACGAAGGGCCCCTGTGCGAAACCAAGGAGGAAGATCGAGAGGACCAATGCCCTGGCGAAGCCCTCGGGTATGTCGTATTGATCGCCTATGTCTTCGAGGGCGGGTGTGACCATCGTTGAGGAGAAGGGAGAGATGAATGTGAAGCAGGAGACGAGAATCGTTGCTGTCCACTTCCGACTCGCTGACCAATTGAGAGGATTTTCGATATCATATGGGCCGTCCCAGGTAACCTGGAGGATAAGTGGTGTCAGCAGCTGGTCGAAATGCTGCCCGGATGAATGGAGTGGACCTATGTAATATTCATCGGGAGGGCCACTCACCAAGTTGGGATCCTGCTTCGAGTTGCCATCGTTGCCCTCTTCGGCTGCTTCCTCTTCCGATGGCCGTTCTAATAGTGAATCAAGTGACTCTGTTGTATTGTTGTTATGATTTAGTCGTAGTATACTATCGAGCCTGATAATGGGCGTGCTGTGCGTGCGGGTCTCAAAGGAGAAGGTCTGCAACCGACTCAGCCGATGGAGACCACCTTCCTCGTCTTCGGTTCTCTGGTAACGATGCTTTTGAAGAGGCATTGTGGCGCGTGCTGTACACACAGATCATACGCAATCTCTCATACTGATTCTGACCCGGGGCGAAGAGGAAGCATCGTGGGGTCACATAGACTTTTATTCGGGCACCAATGCCGCTCCAGCCCTTTGAAAGGGCACGGATTGAGCCAGTGGGCGACTATCCCAAGCAGGACCTCATTTTCTGCAGAGACAGCCACGGGGGGCTGAGAGAGCCCGCCACAGATCGCTTCTGTTAGCCCCTGTGAGTGGGCTGGCATTATTTCGGTATACGAGCAGCTTACGGTGAGTGGCCGTGATCCGCCGAGAGTGGCTGCATTTTGGCCAAGTGACACTCTGCAGCACTTGGGAAGATCAAGACACCATGCCTTGCAAGGCCGCAGGGTCCTGGTGATGCCAGCCAGTGGCAGTTCTTCCCGTCCGAGGGACAACTCACACCACCGGTACTTGCAACCGGACCTTAGCCCAACCTCCTGCAGGAATCTGCACATAAGCCACCGAACCCGAGGCTGTGGTTTGTGAGACCGACCATGGTAGCTGATAGAGTTCTCCAAGAGTGGCCCAAGAGCCGCCGAGAACGTTGGTTGGTATTATCTCGCCCCATAATTCCGACCCCAACTGCGCTTCTCTATGGATGTTCCAAACTTAGTAAAGACAAGCTCACCGGTGAGTGGCTATGTCCACAAACTGGCGGCTTGTCCAGCTTGTCTAGTGCCTATGAAACCGGATGATCAAGTGCAGCTAACAATCTTGGCATTGACGTCAAATTAACACCCATGCCCCTGTGCCAGAAGTAGGCTCCGGCCAAACAGAGAGCAACACCAGGGCAGATCACTAGATTGGGCGTGAGGCGCGGGCACATCCCAGTGTCACCTTCTTTCAGCCTGCGACAGAAGGCGATGAACGGCGATGAAATCGCGCTAGTCAATCAGTCAACACCCGCTTGTGCGAATGGCGGCAGTGTCGCCGTGTTAGTGGACTGGGCTCGCCACAGGAAATTGTACCATCGGGATAATTTGACCACGGACATGTTTCGCTCGGGGAATAGATGTCATGCAAGTCACGCGACTCACCATCTCACAGCCCGGGGCCGTTGTAGATCTTGGTGAAGAGTGGCAGTGTGAAATAATGTTCCATTGCTTATTGCTTTTCCCGCTGCTAAAAATGGATTGTCAAGGCTGAGCTTCTATCGTCAAGCTCATCTGCCAGCGCATTTGTGTATGGCACGGCTGTAAGATAGGGCTGGAGCAGATTCTCGGTGGCATGCGATAGAGGTTCACCCCGAAATGGAAGTCGAGCACGCGAGTACAAATTCTCGTGATGAGAACACCGAAAATGATGACCCGGATGTTCCTGATCAAGGCATACAAGACACTGCAGTGAAACACTCAACTGCAACACTCTACAAGCTTTTCTCTGCCCCTCGTCTGTAGTATCCTTCCTCGATTGACATCTGAAAATGACATCCCTCCTCATCGGAAACAGACCTCGCAAGCAGAGCGACCTTCGCAGGCCGCCTCAGAGGACATCTCCTCCCTCCAGCCTGTCTCCCCCGCCGAATCGCCTGTCTCCCGGGAGCAGCATTCGCGGCAGCCGCTCGCCGATACGAAGCCGTAGCCCTCGTCCCCTGGACCTGCGCATTCTCATCGCACCATCCGGCTTCAAAGAAGCCCTTGGCCCAGAGGATGTAGCCGCAGCTATTGACGCTGGCATCCGTCGGGTCATCATTGAAGAGACTGCCACCATTATCAAACTTCCACTCCATGACGGCGGTGAGGGCTTCTGCAAGGCCCTTATTGCTGCTCAAGGTGGTGAGATCATCGAAGCAACCGTCATGGGGCCGATTGGAGAGCCCGTGGAAAGCCACTTCGGTCTTACCGGGGAAAATAAGGACATTGCCGTTTTAGATATGGCGGCTGCTGCTGGCCTCCGGCTTGTCCCGAAGACGCACCGGGACCCAACACGAACCACGACTTACGGTGTTGGAGAATTGATGAAAGCTGCTCTTGATCAAGGAGTGTCGAGGATCATCATCGGCTGTGGTGACTCTGGCACTTCAGATGGCGGAGCAGGTATGCTCCAGGCCCTCGGTGTTAAGCTCCTCGACGCAGACGGTAACGAGCTCCCGGCTGCCAGTGGGGGCGCGGCGCTTTCTAAGCTGGACAGCATCTCCCTTGAAGACATCCACCCTCGACTGCACCCAGGGGCAGCGGACCGCGTGAAGATCGAGGCTGTCTGCAATATTAAAAACATCCTCTGCGGCCCTAATGGTGTCGCACGGGTATACGGACCACAGAAGGGTGCTACCAAGGCCCAGGTTGAGATTCTGTCGGACGCCTTGAACAGACTGGCAGCTGCTTTGGAACCCATCCTGGCCACTGATATCTCCCATGTCCCTGGTAGCGGTGCTTCTGGTGGACTGGGAGCAGGGCTGATGCTGTTAGGAGCCGAGCTACGCGCCCGCTCCGAAGCTATCAATGACTATTTCCACATCGATGACATTCTCGACCAGCGCTGGGACTTTGTGTTCACAGCAGAGGGCAGCCTGGACTCGCAGTCCGCCAAGGGGAAGATGACTGTCGAGGTTGCACGCCGAGCTCGTAACTGCGGTGCTCAAGTCATTGCGCTGGCTGGGACCATCGGCGATGGAGCTGACACTGTGTACGAAGAAGGCATCGAGGCATTCACAAGCATTCTGAACGCGCCGCTGTCGCTGGAACAAGCTATCAAAGAGACTGAGAAATTGGTCAAGGACTCGGCTGAACGGACTATGAGGATGATACAGACGGGTATGTCTATCAGACAGTTGGAAGGTGAATGGGAGAATGTCGACGAGAGCCGGAGAAGCTCAAGCCCGACTGGTCTGGGAATCATGAGGGCGTTCACGAGCTAGGTGTTCTCGTGACAGCGATTCTCACAGTCTGGCCTGGATCCCGACACCACTATTCCTTTCCTTTTCTTGGCTGGCTCCTTCATCTCCTTTATCTCTATTTCTTTATTTCTTTATTTCTTAAACGTCTTAGCAGCCCCTCTCTAAATCTAGTCAAATTGACAATACCCCGTATTTCGGTGGCTGGCAGCTCGACTCCAGCAAGTTGGTATCATGATTGCTGTGTCTAGCTTATTCGTTTTCCCCAGCAGCTACATCGCCCCTGGCGCTGGTCTCCCCATCTCTTTTTCCTTCCTCCTTACAGCAATAATAGATCCCGGCCCCTCAACTTTGTCAGAGTTATGGGATTGTGTAAGTGCGACCAACAGCCACACACAAAACGACAGGATGATCGATGGCATTCCATATATGCTTCTTCTCCAACGTATGAGTCAATCTGCGAAATATAATGCTTGAATGGTATGGAACAATTTTAAGAAGACTTGCAAATTATCTATTACGCTTGAAATTACACGACTGGAAGACGCGACTGGCATCTGGCGCCGAACGCTGTGCCCGACTATCGCCTGCGTCTTCTGCCCCACCAGCTACGCGGCGGACGTACCTCGTCCGCCCTAAGGAAGCCTGTACGATTTCCGAGTGGGTGGTAAATGACGCCCTGGATCTCGCGGTGCTCATTCGTCACCGTCCGTGTGAACCCCTCCACGTTTGGCTGGCTCGGCACCTTGCCTAGGGCGTTCTGTGCGGCATAGGGGTAGTTCGAAGTGGGGAATTCGTAGTATTCGCCGCCTGGCGGGAATATGCCTTCGAGGTTCTTGTACCTATGAGGGTATCTCTTGCCCTTCTTTCCGGGAATAATGGGAGGCGCGCTGGCCAGGTGCCGTTCCACGCTGGAATACGTGCGGAGGTGGAAGCCAGGCCCGTTGACCCGGTCACGGTTGATTTGGTACGCCTGGTATGTATAGCTCAACGTCAAAAAAGATTTTCCACTTCTTTCGGATAGAATTGGGGCCTATGATGGAACAGTCATTGGAAAGATGTCTGCTTGCTCGGCTTTATCTGGGATCTCTTACCATCGGATGTGTATCCTCCTCTTGGGTAGACCGAAAGCACATTTAGATTATTTTGAGAAGATGTGAGACTTTTGATCTTGGTCTAGAAAGCTCAATATGGCGTATGTTATATTTGCTTTCAAGGTGTACTTGAGGAGTCGACATTTACAGGAGGCCAGCTCACGGTTTTCTGATTTTGAGCTTAAGAAACTTGACAGCCAACTCGAGCGAGGTAGGCATTGTGGTGCTCAGTTATATATTTATTGAAAATACCTTTGTATATAATTGAAATGGGGTTTTCGATACCAAAAATGCTTATTGTGTAGACCTCCCCTCGAAAGTCGCGACCCATGTGTGGCCTTTTAGAAGACAGCCCAAGTCTTTCTCGAAACCGGTCGCTTCAAGGGAGGTCCATAGGCATCGAAACTCTCCTGTGACATTCGCTGGCCTCTCAATGTCCAGGAAGATTGGCTTCTCCGGGCCTTACGGTGGCTCAAGAGTCCATTAGCATAATCATTCACAAACGAGAATATGTACCGCCTCTGGATAATTGCTATTGTCTGAGACGAACGGTCAAATCTAAGCCTGCTTCGAGACCTTTACCGACCTGGTTGCCTAGGTCATAAGGAACCCCCTAGTAGGTATTTATATCTTTAAGGAGTACTGGTGCTACCGTAATATGCCAGAACGGAAACGACGTTAAAAAGCCGAAGCAAGCCTCCACGTTCCATCAATTAAAAGTCGACGTCGGGGGCGATTTGGTCTCAGACGTCTGGCAAAACATGGTGGAATCCTCCTTGTGTTACGCGGCTTGAAATTAAAGCCAGGTGGCTTGAGGTTGTGACAAGAAAGTCGTGGGGGCCGACGAAATAAACCATTGGTACTTTTTGAGTGCTCAGTGGGCTGTGCAGGTGCAGGAGGGGTTAGCCGCCCCGAGGATAAAGATGACAGCAACCTCGAACTTCTGCAGCCACACTCTCACCCGCTTTTCTCTTTGCCTCAACGAACACAGAAAAATCATCATGGCTTCTGCACTCAATCTCAAGATCGAAGCGCTCTGCAACAAAGGCAGCACAGACCTCGAAGCTAAGCTGGCATCGACTCTGAATGAATTCCTCCAGCTGCGGTCCGACGTCTCGATCCACGACGCGGCCCAATCCATCCTAGCTCACCTGCCGGCAGACAAGCCTTATTCTGACGAGGGCTTCGCATTCGCCAGTCTCGTTGTAGAAGTCGCAGCTCAGATCCCGTATCAGCATCCCTCGCACGCCAGGCTGGTGCGACTCCTGAAATACCTTACCAGGTCGCCGAAAGTAGTATCTCGTTCAACGGTGAAGGGCGAAGAAGAGCTTTGTGTCAACTTCCAGGCCCTGGGCGAGCAGCTTAGAGACAATTTCCAAGGTGAGTCATTGGCCGATGGCCAAGCGCTGCGACACACTCTGTCGGGTTGAGCGGGTTGAGCTGACGATAGGCCCAGGTCCCGAGGCGGAAAAGACGCCGCTCGAGTGGGTGAACTACCATGCCTTCCTCGCCCAGCTAGAGGCGGCGGGGGTCTGGACCGCGAGGATGCCCACGTTCGCGGTCTGGGAGATGCGTGATGCCTTCGAGATGAAGCCCGGCGCTGATTGGAAGCACCAGGACCCGCTCCACCTCTACCATGTGATGGCGGCTGCGCAGTGGATTCTCTGGGATGGCCAGGAGCTCTTTAAGCACATGGCAAACCCGCTTCCCGTGAGCGATGTCGATGCGCAGATGTGGCGGCTTGGGGATCGTTGCACTACCTCGTCGATGCCCGTTGTGTCCCTGGCGAGATGGCAGTTCTGGAAGGAGGGGTTCAAAGCTGCTGGCTACGAGTATGGCCAAGGATACCATGAGTGTAAGGATCTGTCCGGGCGGGCTGCCGACCTGATGGATGTCATTGAGAAGACCATGTCTTTCTAGCATATACACAGCATCGTCATATAGCCTGAAATTTAAGGGACTCGGTCTTACACAGATCAAAGTCTTCATAAGAATTCCACAATCGCGGTCTTTTCTGTTGAGCTGCCGATTTCTAAAATGAATAAATGGAGAAATTGCAGCCATCTATGGAGGAAATTCCGCTATGAAGCTCTTCATCAATATCAGTGGGCTCATCTTCAGTGCCGCTACGCCAGTACAAGGTGCAGTCCACATGAACCGGGGCCTAGTTACCAGTAAGCTGAAGCCAGACAGGCTACCTGAGGGAGGACATCCAGTCTGCCAATACTTTGTCATAGTATATGTTATACCACACGTCCGGTACCAGGTTTGACTAATGGCCCTAACTTGTCTCAACCCCCACTTCAACTACACACCCTGGCCTCTTCCATACCCTCATTTAACTCAACACTGGCCAAGCCATCTTCTCCATCCCCAACAAGGACCTTCGCACTGATATGTGCGCGAACGAGGCTCCTTCGAGGCACAATTTTAACAGCAGTTTGGTCTTTCTTACCTTGCACATCAACGGCATCCTGGCTGAGCACACGGTCCACGTACTGCTGGCTTCGAACCTTCACCCCAAGAATTTCTGTGCCAATTTCCCAAATCGGGGAGGCACTCCAGCCGTGGCAGTCACTGCGCATCATGCTCTCGCTCTCAGCCCAAGTCGTCAGATTATCCGCAATCATCTTCTCCCATGGCTGGATCAGTGTAGCCCAGCACTCCTCGTAAACCCCTGCCAGACTGACAGCCCTGAAGACGTAAAACCCCAGAGCGAAGCTCGCTTTGACGAGACCATGTTCCTGTCTCTGTAGGAGCGATCGCCTCAGGAGGATCTTAGCCTCTTCGCCGCTTACGCACCCTGACAATATTGCAAAGACCTGGCAATGCTGACTGACCTCGCCGAATGACCCAGGACCATCGAGGAAGAACCCGATCTTTTCATCAAAACAGTGTGTTTTAACGGCTCCAAGGAGTTGATCGCGGCGTCCAATGTACTCTCGAGACGTGTCATTCCTGCCAAGAAAACGGCACAGCTCGCTTGCTTTGGACAAGACGTAGGCATAGACGAGAGAGTGGTACGTCGCCGACCCAGTCTTGTAGTATGCCGGCGGCACAGCGATGCCCCAGAAGCCCTTGGACGGTGTCGCCCACCCGTCAGCCCAGTCCACAAAAGCCCACGTGTCCTCGTCGAACCGGCCGACAAGGCCGGTGTCTGGGTTGATCCGCTGGTGGAAGTAATCCAAGACGCCGTCGACGGCACCAATGTAGGACCTCACCAATACCTCGTCTCCAAAATGGACCATGTGATCCCAGACCATGAGGACCCAAAAGAGCGAGAAGGTAGGTATGTTTGTGTTTCGGCCCGGGCACGGCGTGTGGGTCTCGATCAGGCCATCCTCGCGACGGGTTGCGTAGAATTCTTGCATTGCCTTGCGAGCGAGGCGGTCGTCACGGGAGAGGAGGTAGGTGAACAGGATCATGCTGCGCGTGTCCATGGCGAACTGGTTCTGCTCGTAGAAGGGGCAGTCTTCGTATGTCTCGTGCATGCAGTTGCGCAGGGTGTTGACGCTTATGTCCCACAGCTTGCGGGTCAGTGTGTCCGATGTCTGGATCTCGGTCCGTATCTCCAGGGGGTAGTGTGTTGAGCGGTAAGTGAAGGAGTTAATGCTAGTTGGGGCACTACATTCTGTTGTGTTGATTGTGAGGCGGATGTAGCGGAAAGTGCGGAACCAGAAAGGAGAGTAATGATTTTTGCCTTTGTGAAGCGTATAGATATCTGTCATGCCGTACAAGACACCGTTCTCGAAATCAGTTCTGTCACCTTTGGTACGCCTCGTGAATGCTTCCATCGAAGACTCGTAACACTCGGAACAGAGTATCTCGACTCGGGGGGCAGAATTCGTGTCGTCAGTCTCATTGGAGGTCATAAGAAGATCCAGAAATCCAGTGGTAAGCTGGTTTGCCTCAATCTCGACCCAATGTGTTGATTTGGCTGGGATGTCAAGGACGGCGTCCCCAGACAGCAGTTGCCGCCACGCCTCAGTCAAATTGGGATCGGAACATCTCACCGCTCCATCAAATCGAGTTGTGATTTCTGGCAGAAGTGGTATGCTCCTAGGGAAAAGCCGCCAGGGATCGACCATGGGGGACATCTTTCGTTGAGGTGTAGCGGGTATGGCGGCAGACCAGGCGCTATCATCGAAACCTACCAGTTGCCAGCCATGCTGCAGCTTTGTGCCGTCCACCTGCTCGTTCAGACTCATGAATTGAGGCCCAAGTCGATAGTCCCATTCGTCATCTGGAACTAGACCTGCTGCAGTCTCTTGACGTGTTTTCCAAATCCGATCGGTACCGAGATTGAGGTCCTGGGAAGACAGTTAGCAAATCCCACTATAGCACTGGATGCTCCAGAAAAGCTCACTCCAACTTCACAGCTGAGAATCAACCCAGGGAATGGGCTCCGGACCATGCTGAAGCAGCCATCATGGGTACTTGAGAAACGCAAGACTCGAGCTGACAACACATTTGGGCCTTGTTTGAGGTGTGCGGCTATGTTGAACGTGTCATAATACCACCGCGATAGGTAGCTCTTGGCCGGTCCGAAGCCGATGCTTTCCCCGTTCAGGTATAACCGGTAGCGAGTATCGGCCGAGACGTGCAATGTAACTTCGGATCTTGGTTTCTGGTCGAGATTGAAAGCCCTTCGGAAGAGGACAAATTGTCCCTTGGCTGCTGCATCATCAAACCCGGGTGTCCATATCCATTGGGACTTTTCGGGCACAAAGGGTGAGTTTGCCATTATCTCTTTTCGTCGATGGACCAGTGTTGAATGTGATAGATGAGCTGAGAATAATGCATTTCCTTAGCAGTCCGCATAGTTATTTTCTTGATAGCCATATTGACAGTGTCGGCAGTGCTCTGCCTCTGCGGAGACGCGTAAGTCTAAGTCCGGGAAAACCGGCGGATAAGCCGGTCGCGGCGGCAAGGGTCAAACCACACCAATTCGCCGGGTATTCCGGGGTACGGCCTCCACCGCTAAATGTCTTCCCCATGGGGTAGGCTGTGATACAATCTAGGTTTCTTGGAAGGGGTTTACTTCGCTGTATCAAGTCCCGAGGTCGACGTTGGGCCGTTCTTCTGCTGTGCTGTTTTCGTCTTGCGTTCTCCTTTCTCTTTGGAACCACACGCGACAATCAAGTCTTTCACGTTTCTTTCTTCCCAATCCAATTGTCATCGTTCTGAAGGATCAAGATGGGCTCTGAGTCTACAACACAGCGTCTTTCTGCAGAGCAGAAATCCCAAACAACCCATGTCGAAGAAGCACAGCAGTCAACATCCGTTCAGGATGCTGGACACAATTCGCTATTGGACGAAGACGGACTGGGCGTTGCTCAGACTCTGCTCCAAAACCCGATAATCGTCTTGTGTGGCTTGTATGGAAATATCGGGGCTTTGATGTATGGCTTTGACAACATCACCCTGACGCTGTGCCTGAATATGCAGCCTTTCGTGTGAGTTGTGTTCCCAGATTCAAGCACGGTAACCATGTATTATTTACTGAAAATTGTGTCAACACTACAGAAAGCAATTCGGTGTTCTCGAAAACGGCGAATATATTATCGAAGCATACTGGCAGTCATTATGGAATGCCATTCCTCAGCTCACCACTGGTCTTGGAGCGTGGATATCTGGTCCCATTTCCGATCAGCTCGGCCGTCGATGGACAATGCTCATAGCCGGTATTTTGTCTATCATCGGAGTGGCCATTGTCTTCACTGCATCTGCTGGTCCACAATTCCTTGTGGGAAAGATGATAAACAGCCTCGGTTTGGGAATGGCGCTTGCATCTGGCCAGACCTACATCTCAGAGATCACACCCACAAAGATCAGAGGTATCGCATTGGCTGTTTATACAGTGTCACTGGTATGTCCACACCCATGAACCACAATTTAAAATAAAAGAAGCTTACAGTCCCCTGTTTTTCTTAGAGCGTCGGGTACCTCATTGCCGCGTCCGTTTCGCTCGACCGAGTCACAATCATGGACCAGTCTTCATACAAAGTGGTATTCGCAGCCGAGTGGATCTGGCCAGTGCTGTTGGTCCTCGGCGCCTTCATCGTTCCCGAATCACCATACTACCTCGTCCGGAAGAACCGCATAGACTCCGCTACAAAGTCACTCACCAAGCTGCACCGAAGCAACACCTGGATTCAAGTCCAAGCCCGTCTCAAGGCCATCCAGGAGACCATCCAGGGTGAAGCTCAGACTCATTCAA
Organism: Diaporthe sp. HANT25; assembly: GCA_013435955.1. Classification (NCBI taxonomy): domain Eukaryota; kingdom Fungi; phylum Ascomycota; class Sordariomycetes; order Diaporthales; family Diaporthaceae; genus Diaporthe; species Diaporthe sp. HANT25. The sequence continues at coordinate 7,523 of JACBFG010000059.1, read as the reverse complement.
GCGAGGCTTCGTTCCGTGATTGCTTCAGGGGCGCCAATTGGCGACGCACTCGCATCGTCCTATATGCCAACGGCTTGGCGCAAATGACGGGTGCAACATTCATCAATAACTCCCCCTATTTCATGGTTCTCGCGGGATTATCAGCAACGAACACGGCAATGATGGTCGAGGTCGGCATCGCAATGTCCATCTTCTCTAGCATCCTGACGCTCTGGGCCATGGCACGGGTGGGTCGCCGTCCAATTGTCTTGTCTGGCATCGGTCTTGCTGCTGTGCTGTTCTTCATTATGGGAATTGCGGCGTCCGTACCGGAACAATCGTCAGCATCTCTTTGGTGCGTGGCCATCACTTTACAGATGGTCTGGCTCAGCATCGGCCCCGCGAATGGACCTGCTCTCGCTGTTGCCGCGGAAGTTTCCAGCGTCAGGCTCCGAGCCAAGACGCTGGCCATAGGCTTCTTTTTTAACTACTTCTACAGTATGATATGGAACATCGTGGTTCCTTATATGTTCAACCCCGGCGAGGGTAATCTGGGCGGCCTGATGGGTTGGATCTTCTTCACCACGTCTGTCATTGCTTTTGGAGTGATGTGGATCGAGCTGCCTGAGACCAAAGACCTGTCCTTCGAGCAGATCGATCGTCGTTTCGAGCACAAGGTTGTCACCCGGGGATTTACGAGCTTAGCTATAGACCCATCCACCTCAGCCAAGCTGGATGATATTGAAATGGGTGATTTTACGAACGAGGAGTCGGGCCGTTGAGCGCTGGATTTGAGAATTTTCACATGTATGTGCAGACTCCCGGAGATGTTTACTGCAGGATCAGTAAATCTCACTTGATACTTTTCACGAGATACGAGAATACAATTGCTTGCCAACACGCCAGGGAAGATATCTTCAATCCGACGTAACCTTAAAACTGAGCGAAGCTTGACATAAACCAGATAGGTGTATTCAATCGACATATATACATGCAGGGAATCCCTGTTTGTGTCGAATGTGGAGGATCGCCGCTGAACCACTGAGCCGCAAACCTTAATCCAACTTCGAGAAGCAACTGCCATTCAAAACACGTGCACAGCAAGTGCAATCTTTAATTATCGATGGAGGCATGTTAGCTCGAATGGCTCGCTCGGAGAAGGATTCCCTTTATGCTGAAATGCGTCATTGTGGCCGTCGTGCTGGCCGCAGGTTGAGGCTTTTGCGGGGCAGCGACATCCCCTTTAATTTCTTGCCGCGCGTTGCTCGGCGCTCGTCTCCGAGCTGCTCTTCGGAACCTGGCCTACCGTTTTCGCCCCCTGCCGACGGCAGCCCCTTTCCACCTGTTGAAATGCTTGATTTCCTGGCCAATACTACATGTTTCGTTTCTTCCTGTTCTCTTGCTTATACTCCAAGTCTTTGTTTAGTTTCAATTGCAGCGGTGCTTGTCAATCACTCCTTAGTTCAGTTCTTGAATCACCCTCGGAACCGGTTTCCATTCCATCCATTCTTTATTCATTCACCAAAAAAGCTCTCAAAAATGTTCTCAACGAGTCAAATCGCTGCCTTGGCCCTGGCCTTGTCTTCTGCTTCTGCTGCGTGCGTTCCGAGAGACTCCGGCTCCGAGACGACGCCAACCTCGGCCGTGCCAACCGTGGTCGCGAGCAATCTTCCCGTCCAGGCTGTGTCTGCTTCCAGCTCTGCCCCTGCAGCTACTGCTTCTTCGTCAGCGTCAGGATCTAGTGATGGTACTAAGTACTTTGCTGTCTTGTAAGTGACACCATGTCCCTACAAAATGGCCTCATCTTCTAACCGATGGCCCCTTTTCCAGCGGCGACTCATACTCGTCAACCGGCTTTTACATCGAGGGTGGTTTCCCCACAGCCTCGAATCCTATGGGCTCAGGTGGCTCAACTACCACCGGCGGTCTCAACTGGGTCGGCATGGTGACTGAGCAGTTCAACAGCTCGCTGGTACTGACTTACGACTTTGCCGTTTACGGTTCTGACATTTCCAACGCCATTATCAACACTGGTGTCACCAATGACTTGATCGCGCAGGTCGGCCTGTTCGAGGACAACCTGGTCCCCGCCCCGACCGAGGCCCCTTGGACGGCTGAGGACCTTCTTGTTGCCGTCTGGATCGGCATCAACGACATTGGTCAATGCTTCTGGCAGTCTGCTTCATACGAGACCTGCCCTATTGACGAGGCTCTGACGAAGTACTTCGATTTGATGCAGAACCTTTACAAGGATGGCGTGAGAAACTTTGTTCTCAACATGGTTCCTCGTAGGTCTCATCCCATTGACTTAGTCGTAAAGCTCCCACCTTGAAAGACATTTGACTAATTACTATCTCATTCCAGCATTCTACAAGGCTCCGGCATTCAATGACCAATCTGAGGACTCCCTGAAATCTCTGATCTCCAACCTGGACTCGTTCAACTCTAAGCTTGCAACCAAGCTTGACGACTTCAAGTCCAGCAACACCGGCGTCACTGCTCAGACCTTCAACACCACCTCCTACTTCTGGGAGGTCTTTAACGACCCCACCTCATTCGGCCTAGACAGCGACATCACAGCCGCGAACGCGGACGGGACATCTGCCGTGTGGTACGACAATTACCACCCGGGTCAGGCTATTCACAAGCTGGTCGCCAAGGGTTTTGTGGCCGCTCTGGCAGACTTCTTCTAGGCTCCTGGTGCTTGGGATGCGCAGGGTAATGGTGGCCGCCCAAGACTTCTCTGGTCGGCAAAACGTCAGGCTTTTGATGTGTACATATTTCAGGCCGCAATGCGGCTGCATACATAGACAGTCCTTGAAGGGGAGAAAGAATTCTTGGTTGTAAATATATCTCAAAGCCCCAAGACAAGCCCTAGCAAGAAATGCTTTTCAATGCAGCACCGATTCGTCTAATGCAACGAATTTGGAAACGTCAAAGACATACTTCATACGTCAAGTCTAGGCCAATCAAACTGTTACTTGTTTTGCAGCATTACAGGTCCTTCACGGCTACTGCCATATAACTATCATCAACCAGGAGAGAAACTTTAGTAACGGAATTCTGGTGCAATGCTTTCTCGGTGTAACTTTGGGAGTGGCTGATGGGCATTCTGGGGGCCGGCATGCCCACAGTGTGGCGAAAGTCTCGTCTTTCAGGACGAAATGTCGTTGTAACTCATCGATTGATTGGATTCTTCAAACGGACTTCTCCGACTAATACGTCCGTAAAGTTGGGTTCGGTTTCCGTCCTCAGGAACGACATTATGCTACATAACAACGCAACAGTCAAGATTCTTTCCCGGGGACGTGCTGTGATCAATACTTTCGCATCCTGGGATACAATGTTGTCCAGATACTCACGTGTGCTAAATTTCCGAATTGAGCATCCATACTATTCGTTGCAGCTGAGTCAGAGTGAGGCCCGGTGCCCACTGTGGACGAGGATGAATCAATGAGACAGCTTCAAGCGAGATATTGTACCAAAGCTAGTCTGGTGTCATATCTATGCATGTTAGCAGGACAGAAATTCGACCGCCAGGTCGTGCTCCAGGGCAGGGAGCGTACACGGAAAGGGCACCACTCGTCCGGAGCAATGAGTTTAGCAATGCGAAGGGCTCATAAGCTACTCTTTGTAGCAGAATGTATGGGATACACCACTAATCTCGCTAAAGCTGAAGGGGATTGGTCGCGAACAAAGGATCTCCTGATGCGCAAAAGCATGGTGTGTCTACAGGGTCGTGCCCGGATACCATCAGAAGGATTACCGGGTAGCACTGTGGCTGATATGAGACTCGCATATACACTGAATGTGGGATGCTCAATCAGCCTAATAGGCACCTGAATCTTGAGATGACAGGTCCGAGGGAATGGAATGGTGACACCCACGGACAACAACTATAGTATTCTACGTTGGCAAGCCCGTCGGCCCAACGCAGAAGTCTATTCTGGAAAGAAGGCTCGGTTCACAGGTCCTTTTGACAACTATAGCCGACAAGTCGAGTGATGGCGGGCTTTGAGTTCAGCATGAAGAAGACCTCGACACAGGAGCGCGCCGAAAGTATCTCGGTACGCAATATAGCCCTGCATATAGTCTCATCGGGGCGCCTGACCTGAAAACCCAGACACGGCCACCCGCCGGTCAGCGTCTCGCATGAAGCCCTGATTCCGTGCCCGGGTGCCTGTGTCATCTGTCAAACCAGGCTTTGTCCTAAGTGACTTCGGCTTAACCTTGTTTGGCCGAGTCTACCACCTAAGAAAATTAAGCCTTGCTTCAAAGATGCTAAGCGCAGCCACCTCGTGGCGTCTTGGCAATTCAACCCCTGTCGATCGGACACTCGCAGAACGGTTTCACCACGATGCCGAACCCCTTGAGAGCAAATAGCCACAAACCTTACATGAATTGTCGTCTCGTGTGTGTTCGGAGGAAAGCCAATCGGGCATGGCCTAACCTACTCACTCAGAAGGTCTAGAGGCCTGGGATGAAATATAAGACGATTCCGTCTAGAGCTCGCAACCGCTGGATAGAGTATTAGCAGTAATCCTGTATTCCTCGATTCATTACGAAGCAAGTACATTTAGAAGTCCAGGTTTTCAATTGACTAACTAACTCTCATTCACCAGCTGTGCTCATCTGTCCCGGTGACAACTTACACTTGCATTCAAGAGTCTCTCGTTTCACAGCCTTACCAATTCACACCTAATTCCTACAAACATGAAGCTGTCCTTGGCTCTCGTCACCGTCCTGGCAACTTTCGCCGTTGCTCTGCCCCAGGATAAGGGTGGGCAGGGCAACCAGGCCCAGGCCGCAAAACAGCAAGGCCAGGCCAAGGGTGGCCAAGGTCAAGCCAAGGCGCAAGGCAATAATGGAGCCGCTGCAGCAGGCGCCGCAGCCGCAGGCGCCGCAGGCGACTCTGATGTGAATGCGAAGGCCAATAATGGCGCAGATGTGAGTTTGCTTAGCTTCATCTCTATAACTCGCATATGTGTATGTCCAACGCCGAGACTAACTCGTTATTTAGGGTATCACCGCCGCTGCTAAAGTCGACGCTGCTGTACTGTTGACTCAGAATGGTGACGGTAAGTCTCAAAGCACGCAATCCAGATATTTAGCAGCTCCGCTGATCATAACATTCACCAGCTGGCGCAGCCGACTCTGGGGCAGACTTTGAGAAGGCCGTTAAAGCCATCGTGGCCACTGGCAATCAAGACGACATCGACACTCTGAATGCTGCCGGCATTGATGTCGCCGGTATTACAGGAACCGGTGGTGCTGCCGCTGCCAACCAAGGTGGCAACGCTGCGGCCAAGCAAAATGGACAAGCCCAAGCTGCGCAGGCTGGCAACGCCGCTGCTAAGCAGAATGGCCAGGCCCAGGCAGCTCAAGGGGGTGCTGCTGCCGCGGCGGCGGCGAAGAAGGGAGGACAGGGCCAGGCCGCCAAAGGAGGAGCCGCCGCCGCCGCAAAGCAAGGGGGACAGGGCCAGGCTGCTGCTCAGGGAGCCGCTGCTGCGGCCAAGCAGGGCGGCCAGGCTCAGGCGGCGCAAGGAGTGAATGCTGCTGCTGCCAAGCAAGGCGCGCAAGGCCAAGCTGCCCAAGCTGGTGCTGCTGCTGCTGCGAAGAAGGGGGCTCAAGCCCAAGCTAAGCAGGGCCAGGGAGCTGCCAATGCAGCACAGGCTCAAGGAGACGCAGCCGCCAACTGAGGTTGTCCTCAAGGCAGAGTAAACGGAAATGATTTCAATTTATCTTGATCACCTGGAGTGCCTCACTGTTCAATTACGATCTAGTATACTTTGTGAAATTTCATCCCTTTTCGTCTGACCAATGTTTCCTCTTGTCGTGCACAAACCTTTTCAGCCACGTCGTGTTTCTGTCAGAGCATTTAAAAGTTTTCTCAGATCTCATCGCTTAGGAATCGTCAAGGAGTTGTACTTCACTTCTGTCCCGTGTGCACAAGGCCTGTGGTGCAAAGTATAAGAAATCGGATATTCGCACCCGCAAAAACAGATGGTACACCCGTACATAGCTTGCTCGTTATTACAATTTTCACATATATACACACACACACACACACACACACACACACATACCCTATAAACACTTAGCTAATATATATACCTACCTAGGTTTTCTAAGTCTAGGTCTAGTTGTGTTAGGTCTGGGTATGTTAGGTCTGTATGTATTAGGTCTGGGTAGGTATAAGTATGTATGTGTGGTAGGTATATGAATTGAATGCAGATATTTGCATCTATAAAAACAGATAATATATTTATATAAGTTGCTAACTAAGCCTAATTTATATACTATAGCTAATTAAAGCTTATTATTTAACTTTAACTTACTAACTTATAATACTTTTTATAGCTATAATAACTAATACCCTATATAACCTTTATTACTATTAAACTTAATATTACTACCTTATATTAATAAATTACTTAATTAACTAATTTCTTATTAAAATTAATTATTTTATTATTAAAAACT
>JACBFG010000057.1:37884-84835 GCA_013435955.1 Diaporthe sp. HANT25 | reverse complement strand
CCCCCCCTCTTTTTTTACCCTTATTACTATCCTTCTCTTTATCCTTTACTAGCCTATACTTATTAACCCTCTTTATAGTATAGCTATCCTTTATATTAGTAAATAATATTATCTCTATTATTAAAGACATAATACTAATTTATTATATTACTAAAGTATTAATATATATAGACGTTTATATCTTATATATAGGTATAAAGGCTATAAAGGTATCTTATTTAACTACTACTAAATAAAGTACTATATAATTATAGACTTAGTACTTATAACTAGCCTTATAAATATATAGCTAGAATATCTTAGCTAAAATAAGTAAATCTTATATAATTAAAAGGTAGATATTACTCTTAGTACCCTCTTACTTGCTTTATAAAGTTATAGTTATAATATATAGTTCCTAAGAATTCTTATTCTTTATTAGTATATAATAGCCTTTCCCCTTTAAAGTTTGTCTTTTAACCTATATATATAAAGGTATAATTATAATATATTACTATACTATTTAATACTATTTATTATTACTTTATATATATAGTAATTATACTTATCTTATACTAGATTATTTTTTAGCTACTTTAGTAGTTATATATATAGCTAGGCTCTTACTAAGTATAGCTATAGTAGCTAGTATATATAATAGGGCTTATATTATTAATAGTAGTACTAGTATTAGTAGTATACCCTTATAGCTATATATCTTTTTAGCCTAGCTAGCCTTATATATTATAAGGGGCTAGCTATCTTTATTTTAAAATATAAAAAGGTTAGCTATATAATATATTAGTATAAGTTAGGCTAAGTTAAGATATAATTATTAAAGCTTATATTATTAGAGAGAACTTTCTAAGGGGTATTTATAGTTTTAGGCTATAGTAAGTAGCATTATATAGTAGCTTAGCTAAAGGAGTTATTCTTATTAACTAATAAGTAGTAGTAACTAGGTAATATAATATATAGGATATATATAATAAAAAGCTTCTACTATTTTATATAGTAACTTTTATTATATATTATAACTTTAAGGAAATAGCTACTAAGCTAAGGGAGTAAAAATATTTTAATACTAAATCCCTTTAGTAGTTATATAGTAATAGTATAAGTAAGTCTATATATATATAGCTAATAGTATTAGGTTAGAGTATATAGCTTTAAGACTTAATATTATAAGCCTTATAACCTTTATTATTATAAAATTAAGCTGCTTTTTTTACTTAAGCTATACTATACCTTAGTATATACTGTAATGTTTTAATATATTAATAGGTATTATTTTTTATTTTTTCTAAATGCTTTATATCTAGTAGTATTAGCTCTTATTCTATTTTGTTCTTATTAGTCTTACTATATCCTACCTTATTTTTTAGTATTTAAAGATATATTATTTAATATAAGCTCCCTTAGTACTACTCTTATAACTATAACTAATTTAGTAATAAGATATCTTATAATAGTTTTACTACTTAGTATATTATTTAGGTTATTAAATAAATAAATATACTATTTTTTTTTTTAATTTTATATTTATATTTTTTTCTTTTTTATTCTAATATAGCTATAGGGGTAATAAGATAAGAGAAAAATATTATATATAGAAGGATAATAAATAACTAGTTAAGTAAATATAAGGTTAACTTTTAATTTTATTTATATTAGTTTATAAACTATTAGGCTTAGTGCCTATATAAATATAAGGCTATAAGGAAGACATACTTAACAACCTTAATTATATTTCTTTTATTAATTCCTTTTATACTTTTACTTAAAAAGCTCTACTTTATAAGTATAAATCTATACTTAGAAGATAAACTATATATAGCTAATAATTATTAAATCCTAAAGTAAGTTAGTAATATTAAAGTAATAATAAAGAGGCTAAGATATATATAAAAGCCTGCTTTTTTATAGAAATACTTATTTAAAGCAATTTAAAAGTAAGTATAATATTATTAATAATAGTAATAGTATTAATAAAGAGATTATAAGTAATAAGGAGGTTTTTATTAAGTAATAGGTATTTATAGGGATTATCTTTATTAAAGGACTTAGTAGTATATATAGCTTAATTAAGTAGCTTATTAGTGCTTTTAAGGTTCTTAGTAGTAGTAGTAAGCTATAATTAACTAATTAGCTATAGCCTATACTTATAAATAAATTGCCTTTATTATATATATCTTATTCTTTATCTTAGCTATAAGCTTAGTAATAGCTTAATATATATTATAGAGTAAGGAGAGACTAGTAACTAAGTACTATAAGTTATAAAGAGGGCTATTAGTTAATTTAAGCTTTTTAATAACCTTATTAATAATAGAGGCATTAAGAAGGGCTATTATATAATACTTATAGTAATATTTCTATTTAGTATAGGTAATAAGCTTAAAGGTATAATTCTTATTACTATTATTTTTAGTAAAAATAGTAGTTAAGGTAATATTAACCTATAAGGTTATAATATAAAGACTTTTATTAGCTATTAGTAATGTTTTCTTATATATATAAGAAGCTTTAGGTTAATAAGTTAAAAGTAATGCTTTTTAGTAAGAATAGGTAAAGTAAAGGTTAATAAAAAGGTAGATAAGAAGTATTAAAGCATTAGTAGTAAGGTTATATAAGAAGCTACTTATAGGGAAAGTTACTAAATTAAGTATAATATAATTAAAAAGGTAAGGTAGTAATAAAAGCTAAAAGTTAAAAAAAGGCCTACTAAAAGCAATAGTCTAAAGGGTAATAAGTAGAAGTTTAGCTCTTACTTTAGCTTATATATAACTACTAGGTAATAGACCTTAAACTAAGTATAGAAATTTAAAAAGTATATAGCTATATAGGAAAATAAGTAGCTAAGAGGTAGCTAAAGTACTTTTCTATAGAAGAAGTTATAGTATAGGCTCCTTTTATTATAGTAGTAAAAGTAAGAGTAAAAAAGGACTTTTTTAGTAAATAGTAAGGTAGTATGCCTTTTAGATAAAAGACTTATTAGTACTAAAGCTACTATTTAGCTAGGTAAAAAAGAGTGTAATAGTCTTACTAAGAGGGTATATTAGAAAGCTAGCTATACTAGTATGGCTCTAGTATAGAAAGCTATCTTCTTAATAAGGGGGTAGACTAAATATACCTATTACTTACTTAACTAGAAAAATAGTACTACTATAGATTTCCTTTATATAATAAAACTAACCTTATATTACTATAATATAGTAATAATATAATATTTAATTAGTTATTACTTAGCTAGTAAGTTTACTAAGTTTAGTATAGCTTTTATATTAATAGTAATAACTTATATATATTTATATATATATAAAAAAAAATAGGTTATAAATAATATATTATATATTATAGTATATTATATTATTAATAAGAAAAGGAAGAGCTAAAAGCCTTATTTAGTCCTATTTATTTATATAGGCTAACTAAGTAAGTTGTTTAGAATAGCTCCTTTAATAAATAATACTTATTAATACTACTTTTATAGTAGTATAAGTCTAATATACTATTATAAGGTTAATTAAGGTAGGTTTTATTATAAATTTATAAGGCTAAATAGTATAGTAATAATATATACTCTATACTTAAGCTTTTAATAAAGCTTTAGTTTAAAATAAACTAGGGTTTAATTCCTTACCTAACTATAATTTCTTTTATTACTTTTAGTATAATTTTTAGTATACTAAGTTAGAATAAAGACTACTATATATATAATACTAACCTTATTATCTTAATAATTAGGGGGTTAATATAGTAATATATATAGTGCTAGCTCCTTTTTATAGCTATATTAATAGTAGTATATTTATAAAAGAGAGCTAGTAAGGACCTTTAGTTTAAGTTTAAGACCCTTTATTCTTTTTTACTAAATAAGCTAATACTTATATTATTCTAGGTTATAAGTGCCTTAAAAGGTTACTTAGCTTTACTTAGACCCTTTAAGTATATACTTTACTAGCCTATATAGTTATATATATAGCTATTAGTATTATATATTTAATTCTTTTTAGTTCTTTATAATTTAAAAGGCTATATTTATATACTAAATATATTTATATTACTATATATTAATTTTATATATATCTCTTCTTTATATTATTAATATAGTTTTTATTTATAAAAGTAATACCTTATTATCTTTAACTTATAAAGTATCTTGCCTAATTTAAGGAATATAAAGAATACTAAGTTAGGCTTTAAGTAGTACTTAGTAGTGCCTACTTATACTATCTACTCTTACTTTATTTAGCCCTTTCTTACCTTAATTGCTAGCCTAGGAATATAAAGAAAAATTAATAATAATTAAATCTTAAATAAGGTAATTAAGGGGAAACTTATTAAGAAAAGTAAAATAAGATATATTTATATTAATAATAATTATAAAGATATAAATATTTATTTTCTTCTTTCTTTATATAAAAAAAAAATAATTATATATTTATATAATTAATATATAGAATTATAATATATTAAACTAAAATATTTATAAAGCAAATACTAATATAAATATATATATATAAATATTATAGAAATATAGAAATAATATATATATTATAATTTAATTCTTTAGCTTTATATTTATCTTTAATATTTTTATTTTAATAAATAAAATTTATTATAATTAAGTTCCCTTTTTACTTTATTTTAAACCCTAAGTTTTAGCTATTTTAGAAATTAAGGCTTACTAATATTATAAAACTACTTTCTTTTATTTTAAATTATTTAATTATAATTACTATATATCTCTTTTTATTTAATATTCTTTATAAATATTTAATTCTTTTTATAATTATTTAATACCCTTTATAAATATTCTATATATCTTATCTTTATTTACTAATTTTTATAATTATTTAATACCCTTTATAAGTTTTCTAAATATTTTATCTTTATTTATTAATTTTTATAATTATTTATTAAATTCTATAAGTTTACTAAATGTTTTATTTTTATTTATTTATTTTTATAACTATTTAAACTCTTTTATAGATATTTTATCTTATTTATAACTATTTACTTATTTTTATAATTATTTATACTTTTTTATAAATCTTTTATTTTATTTATAATTATTTACTTATTTTTATAATTCTTTATACTTTTTCTTAAATTTTTTATATTTTTTATAATTATTTATAATATTTTATAAATTTTAAATTCTTTTTCTATTAATATTAAATTATTTCTATAGTTATTTACTATATTCTATATATACTTTATAACTATTTATCTTAGCTTACTTATTAAAGTTTATAGCTATTTATTATTATTTACTCTATATTAATTATTCTCTTAGTTATCTATATACTAAGTAAGTATTTTAGAGTAGCTATTTTTTTAATCCTTATAGCTTATATATAAAATATATTATATTATTAGGAGATAAATAAAAGATAAATAGTAATATAGGTTTTATAACTTAATTATAGAATAGTTATTTATAGTAAGGAGATAAGTAATAAGTAAAGCCTTATTATACTTTCCTTAACTCCCCTAAATAAGATAAACTAGCTAATATTAATAACTTTCCTTATATAGCTAATACTTATATATTTATCCTATATACCTATAAATAGTATAATAGCCTAGTTATTATCTTAGCTATATAGAGGCTACTCTTAATAGCCTTTATTAGTAGGTAATAGTAATAATTATATAAGCCTTTATTAGCTAGAATTATAGATCTTTATTAAGGCTATAAGGATTAGAGATTTACTAATAGCTAACCTTAAGAATATACTAAATTGCTTTATATATAGGGTTATTTAGGCTTAATACCCTTAAGAGCTAATTTTATAGTTATATAAGACTATTTAGGCTTAGAAACTACTATATTATATATAAATAAGTAGTAGTAAATATAGTATAAAAGGGCAGGGTTATAATAATAATAGTAGTAGTAGTATTAATAAAGACTATAGTATTATCTTTATATATAAGCTAGGGGGTTAATAAGTTATAAAATGTATAATATATAGGGTTAAAATTAGCTATATAGTTAATATTAATTAAGCTACTACTATTACTTATAGGCTAGTAGATAAATTTCTTAATAATAGTCTTATATTAAGTAGCTATTAATGCTTTAGTTCTAATAGGAATACCTTTAGGCTTAATACTAGCTACTTTTTTATTAAGGTTAAAGGTAAACTATATTACTATCTTAATAAAGTATAAAGGGGTAAGGTTAACTATACTAGTAAGGTAGTAGTTATTATTAATATAAAAGATAGTACTTTAAGTATAAGGCTATAGTATAGTGCTAAAGATAACTTAGCTATTAGGGTTAAGTAAGCTAATAAGGTTGCAAATAGCCTTAATAGTAGTAGTATTACTAAGGTTATATAGTAGGTTTATAATAATAATAGTAGATATATTATAAAGAAAGTAGGCCTTTATAGTATTAGCTCCTACTTACTTAGTAAAAGCTACTAAGTTTATAAAAAGGAACTTAATATTTATTTAGATATTAGAGTTAATAATAGATTTAGTATATAGGTAATCTTAGGTATAAGATATTAAAACTTAATAGTTATTAATACCTATAATCTTTATAAGCTTTTATATAATAAAGTAAATAACCTTACTTACTAAAATAATAAATAAGCTATTAGTATATTTTATATTAAGGATTTTAGTCTTATTAAGTAATAGCTAAAGGTAATTAAGAATAATAGTATTTTAGGTATTAATAAAGTATACTATTAAGAGCTAAGTAAGACCCTTAAAGGTACTTTATATCTTCTTATATACTTAAACTATATTTAGTATTAGTTAGTAAAGGTTTTCCCTTTACTTTAAACTTAACTAATTATATAATAGCTTACTTATAGTAAAAGGGGTTCTTTTTATTATACTTTTAATAATATAAAAGGCTTAAGGTTTATAAGGTAGTAAGATATTAGTTATATTTTGCTTCTTTAGGGCTTAAAGTAGTTAAGAGTATAATAAAGCTTATTGCTATTTAGGTAAAAGGAGTTATAACTACTATATTAGGTTAATTTTAATATATATACTTAACTTTTCCTTATATAATTAGGTATATATTACTTAGGGCTTTATTATATTATAAATATAGGAGATTTTTTGCTATATTAGTAACTAAAAAAGGTATAAGAGGTTTAAAGTATATAAGATAAGGATAAGAGAGAGGGTTATTAGTAAGAAAGAAGGAATAGCTACTTAAGTACTAATATTAATAAAGAAGAGCTATTTTAGTATAAAAAAGTAGTTACTACTGTATTAAGGTATAAGTTACTTTATTTTAGTAAAGTTATATTAGTATTATAAGCTATACTACTTGCTTTAATAATATAAATTAGGCTATTACTATATTTAGTTATTTAATATAAATACTAATTACTAATAGAAGTAAAACTTACTACCTTTTATAGTAATTCCTTAAGGCTTTTACTATATAAGACTAATACTACTTTTAGTATACTAACTACTTAAATATACCTTTTAACTCTAATTTTTCTTTATATACCTTATATAACTATATAGTTCCTTATAATAACTTTTAACCCTTTTTCCTTATTATATATATATAAACTATCTTATATAATAGTATTTACTAATAAGACTATAGTAGCCTTTATTATTTACTTTAAAAGTAAGATTACCTTTATTAAGCAAATTAATAATAAGAGTAATAAGACTAGCTATATATTTAATATTATTATTAAGGATAATAGTACTATTTTTTATATTATTATTATTTACTAACCTAATACTATTATAGTAGTAGATAACCTTATTTATAAAATAAGCCTTACTACTACTTTACTTACTAACCTTAAGTATACTATTAATAAGCTTACTAATATAGCTAAGTTCTTTATTTAAGTTAATAAGCTTAATTAGTATTACTATTAAGTTATAAGTACTATTTATTATATACTAAGGTAAGGGTATAACTTATTAATACTCTTTTTTATAGGCTATTTATATTTATAATATTATTAATAAGATTTATATAAAGCTTAACTTAACTAAGTACCTTACTATTTATAATAGTAGTTTTAGTACTATATATTAAAATAAGAAGATTTAGGTTATTAGTAATATAGTATACTACTATTATTTAGCTATAAATATACTAAACTGCTTTTTTATACTAAATAACTTCCTTTAGAAACCTACTATTAATTAAGTAAAAAAGAATATAATATAACTTTCTTTCTTTTTTATTTATAAGCTAATTTATATACTAATAATATTATAGGCTACTTATTTAGTAGCTTATAGTAAGCTTTTCTTTATAATATAAAAGGTAGCTTTTAATAATAGCCTCTTTATATAAACTATATATAGTAAAAGGCTACCTTATAGTAGGTTTAGCTAGTTACTTAGCTTATTATATTATTAAAGGATATATTTAAGATAGGCCTCTTTATTAGGCTTATAGGCTAAAGAATATTACTTTATAATATATTAAAAAAAAGTATAGTTATATTTTTTTTTTTAAAAGTAAGTTTCTTTATAGCTAATAAAATATTTTCTCTTTAAGATTTATTTATATTACTACTTCCTTATATAAGTACTACTAAAGTTAACCCTTACTACTTATATATAGTTTTAATAAGGAAACTTATAAGTTTATACTATACTTGCTATATTAGTATAGCTTATAAGGCCTATATAGTTTAAATATTATAACTATTATTTCTTATTATAACTATAATTTTATAGGCTAAAAGACTATATAAGAGCTAGTATTATTAAGTAAAAGTATAGTATAAGTTAATTTTCTAACTTTATTTATAAGTTTAGGTTTAAAATAAGAAAGACTTATTATAAGTTTATAGTAAAGATATAATTATAGGTTTACTCTTTTAAAAAAAAAATATACTACTTTTACTACTTTATATAACTATTACTAACTTCTTATTTATTAGCTAGGTTAAAGATAATTACTATATTATCTTTTTTAATATATAAATTATCCTATTATTTAAGGTTATATAGGCTAGTAATAACTATATAGTAAGAATAAATAAGTTAATATACTTTCTTTTAAGCCCTATAGGGCCTTATAAGATTTTTAAACTAAATATTATTATTATTTAGGAAATATTTTAGTTTATTCTTTAGGTAATAAAGGCTATAAGGGTAATTACTAAAATTAATTAAGTTTTACTTTTTCTATATATAGTACTTAGCCTTAGTATATTATAATAATAACTCTTATATATTAGGGTAATTATAATTAAGTATAGTATTAATAGCCTTATATTAGTATACTTAGTATATATAACCTTATTTAAGCTTAAAGAATACTATATTATAAAACTTTTACTAGTTTAGATTAAGCTAAGCTTTATTATTAACTAGTATACTATAGGGAATATTATATATAGTATAGCTAATAAAGTTCTTTTAAACCTTAGGCATTAATATAATATTAATATTTATATTATTAATATTTATATATACTCCTTATAGTATAAAGCTACTAATATTATTAAGTTTATTTATTATTTTAGTTTTAAAATACTCTTTAATATTAGGTAAGGAAAGGTTAAAGATGCTAATAAAGTAAGGTAGAAGGTTAAAGGAGTAATAATATATAAAATAGGCTATACTATAGTATAAAGGATTAATAGGAATACTAAGAATAAAATAATTATTAAAGTTAAGAAGTAAGGTAAAGCTATAAATATAAAGGTAAGTAAGGAAATTATTTATATCTTTAAAGATACTTATAGTAATAATAATAGTAATTCTATAAGAAAAAAGAGCCCTAATTACTTTAAGATTTTATCTTTATTATATATAGTATATATTTATATAGTAGAATTATATAGTATTATAGATAATAGAGTTCTTATTTGCCTTATTATTAAAATTCTTATTAGTAAGAATAAGTAAGGGCTAATAGTAGTTAATTTTAATAATAGTAGCTAAATTAGAAGTTAAAGTATATAGAACTTAGAATATAGTAATTATAAGGATGCTAAACTTATAGCTAATATATAGAATGCTATACTTTTTAGGCTTTAGTTTAATATAGTTAAGAATTATAGTGTTTTTTATACTATAGCTTCTTTACTTTTTACTTTTAACTTACTTATATACCTTAATTAGGTTATAGGGGATTTACTAATGCTTAAGTACTATACTTATTATATAGTTAAAGAGAGTTATACTTTAGTAAGTGCTTTTATTATATAGTTAACTTACTAATATAAAGGACTAATACTTAGTTTGCTTTTCTTATTGCTTAAAATTAAATATTATTAAAAGAAGTTTACTTTAAGGGTCTTTAAGGTTAGCTATACTTTTTTATTAAAAAGAAGAAGAGAGCTTATATTTAATATATTTAGTAGTAGCTAAGTAGTAGCTATATTTATATATATTATATAGTGTAGTTTATTTCTATAAGATAAGTAGGAATTTACTATTATATTCTTTATATTATTTATAGTATACTAATAATAAACTTAAGATAGAAATACTTATAAGCTTTAGTAATATAGTATAAGAAATATAATACTAAGAAAGGTAAGAAGGGAGGTATTAAAAAGGTACTAGTATTATTAAAGCTTAACTTATTACTAAAGAACTAGCTATAATTAGAAAGCTATATATAAGTTATAAAAGAAGAGTTAGCTAATTAAGAGATAATAGGTAAGGTATATATATATTAGCTAAATAATGCTATACTAAGTATAAATATTAAAAATAAGAAAAGGGAGAGAAGGATAAGGGACCTATAGGTATATAAAAAGGTTATTAGTTATAACCTATTACTAATAGCTACCTTATATATTAATAAGGCTAAAGAATTATAAGTAAAGAAGTTAGGTAAGGGGGTTAAAACTTAAGAGTACTTTTACTTATAAGATATATAAGGAGGTAAAAGTAAAGGTTAATATAAAAGGCTAAAGTCTTAAGGGTAAGAGAAGTAAAGTTAAGAGATAAAGTTACTTATAATAAAGAAAAGAAGAGAGTAAAGTATAATAAGCTAAGTTAACAAATAAAAAACTAATTAAAGGTATACTAATTTAAATTTTAGACTATAAGATTCTAAATTTTATTTATCTAAATAAAAGAAAGATAGTTTAAGAGATAACTAAGCTATAATAGCTACTAAAGCCTACTTATTATTACCTTCCTTTTTATAGTATATTAGTATATAAACTAAGTAGTAGGATTCTAAATATAAATATAGTTTAAAAATATAATACTATAGAGCCTACTACTTTAAACCTTTATAAAGTTATTATTATTATTATTACCTTTATTCTTATACTTATAAATAGTATTCTTTTTCTTCTTATTCTTTTTCTTATTTAGTCTAGCCTTTATAATAAAGACTTTAGTAATAAGTTTATTAACTAGCTAATATAACCCTTTCTTTATTTTATCTTAGTACTTAATAAATATATTATTAATGTTTTTAAATACCTAATAAAGTTTATATAAAATCTATTACTTAGTAATTTCTTTATTTTATATATTAGTAACTACCTTATTAGCTTTATTAGTATTCTTAACCTTTTTTTATATATTAGGACTCTTAAAAGTAGCTATAAGGTTAGCCTTTAATATTATTTTATTAAGGAATTTATTACTACTAAGTATAGTAATTATACTAATATCTTTATTAAAACTAAAGGCTAAAATACTATTAGTTTAATATTTAGTATTATAAAAGGAAAGACTTATATTATAGGAGACTTTACTACTCTAACTATAGTACTTAGAAGTATAGTTATAAAAGGAGATATAATAAGAATGTCTTTAAATTATAATTAAAGTATATTAAATAAGATATAAGGTATAGTAAGGAGGAAGTAACTTATAAGGTAATATAGAGTAATAGAATTAATGCTTATAAGTAATACTAAATAAAAGTAGGTAGTTAAAGCTTAAAGTTAGGTTAATATAAGGGGTTTTATTAAGAGTAGTAATAAGCTTTTTATTATATTTAGATTAAGTAAGGTTAATAAGTTTAATACTAAGTAGTAAAATAAATAAATAGTAGCTATTTTTAATATTAATAAAACTATTAGTAGAACTAGCCTTTATAGCTTATATAGGTAAAAGGGTATTTTTAATAAGTATATTATTAAACTTAGCCTTATAGTTTATTTAAATAGTAGTAATAGTATTTAAGTTAGTATTTAAGTTAATATAGGTAATATTATTATTAATATAATTAAGGTTATTTTATATTTTCTTATTAAAGGGTTATTTAATATTATTATTATTATTATTAAAGGAAGTAAAGAAGGAAAGAGGAAATAAAGAACTAATAAGGGTATATATAGGGCTAATAGTAGAAGTAGGATTAAAATTATTAGTATTAAAGCCTAAATAAGATTAAAAAGCTAGTATATATATAGTACTATATTATAAATAAGTTATAAAGGGGGGGTAGAAAACTTATTAAAGGTAAGTATAGTAGCTTAGGAATATATAACTTATAGAGAGGAGCTAAATTAAGTAAAGGCTTTACCTTTTTTATTTCTTTTCTTAGTAGGTATTATAAGTAAAGGGTATATAGGTAGGAATATACTTAGGTAAATTAATATTTTAAGGTAGAATAGTTTAATATAATATATAGGTTAAAAGTAGGGATATTAATAAAGTACTTATAATATAATTATAAAAGAAGGTAAGAAAGGGAATAAGGTAGTAATATATAATACTTATAGGGTAAGATAAGTTAATAGATAGTTTAAGGAAGAAAAGAAAGAAAGAAAGTAGGAGGTAGTTTATATAAAAAAGGTAGGCTTAAATAATAGTTAGTAAATAAAGTCTTAAAATAAGAAAGTTAGCCTTTTAGATAAGTTTAGTACTTTAGTAAGTATAAAGGCTACTTAAGCTATTAGAGCTCTTTAAAAGGGTATATATTATTATTGTTTAAGAGTAATAAGTAATATAAAAGAGGTATAGTAACTTTTAATATAGAAAGCTAATAGTTAAGAAAGGTTAAAGGAGATAGTTATATAATATATATAAGTATAAAATAAGTAACTAATAGCCTTATAGAAAGGAATTAAAGAAAGACCTAATATATATATAAGAGGCTATATGCTTTACTAACTAAATAGCTATTAAGGTATATAAAAAGAGTATTGTAATAAGGTAGTAATGTTTTAAAGCTAATAAGTTGTTATTTAAACTAATTAGCTAAATACCTTTAAGATAGGGATAAAAACTTATAAGGCTATTATTATATTTAAATAACTTTTATTAATAATAATTAGTGTTCTTCTTTTTACTAAAAAAGAACTTATATTCTTTTTTTTATACTTACCTTAACTAGTATAGTAATAAATATACTAACTATAAGAAAATATACTTACTATATACCTAATACCTTTATTATAAGTATATATATGTCTTTTTAAGTACTTTATAACTCTCTTATAGGCTCCCTTTATACTTAAAAGCTAGCTTTTTATATTAACCTTTCGCCCTACTATAAGAACTATACTTTTAAGCTTTTACTTTCTTTATTATTAACCTTTTTAGTATTACTTATATAAACCCTTATAAGAACTAACCTTTAAGCTTTACTTTTTTTTTTTTAATACTTCTTTTTTAATATTCTTTTAACTTTCCTTTTAATTTAAGTAAACCCTTTAAGAATATTATTTTAACCCTTTTAAGAGTAATTATATTTAATAATAATACTTTTATATTTAACTTTTATACTAATATTAAGTTCTTTAAGATAAACTATAATAAGTTTAATACTAAGAAGTACTACTTTAAGGTTACTATAAACTAAGGTATTCTCTTTAAGTATAACTTATATATTACTTAGTATGTAATACTTATTATTACTAATAAGGTCCTTTATAAGATAAGTAATATTAAGGCCCTTTTTAATAATATAATTATAGTAATAAAGGAGCTATACTATATATTAAACTCCTTTTAATAAAGCTATACTTTTAGTATAAGCTAGTTACTTAAGGTATATATTATTTAACCTAGCTTTTAGTAATAATTAACTAGCTTTAATATTAAAAAGCTTAATTAAGTTAATTAAGGCCTAAATAATACTATTTAGAAGTTCTAGCTTACTAGATAAATACTACTCTAAAATACTATTAAAAATACTAAGCTTTAAGCCTAAAAGATTATAAAGATTTATAAGGTAGTTAAAGATATAGCTATAGTAGTAAATAAGCTATATAAGCTAATTTATAGCCTTTTAGATAAAGTTATTTTAGCTATAAATAAAAATACTATATATAATACTATTAACTTTAACTTTAATTTCTTTTATATTATATATACTAATGTTTTATTATAGTATTTAACTTATATTACTAAGGTAGTAGCCTTTATTTTAGTATACTATATTAGCTTTACTATAGGCTTTTTTTACTAAAAAGGTAGTAATACTTATATTTTTAAAAGGTAATACTAGGGCTATAAGAAAGAGATAAGAGTTAATAGGATGCTAAATAAGGAATACTTTATAATAGAAATAGCTAATTTTAAAGCCTATATTATACTATAAAATATAAAAAATAATTTCTACTTTTAAGCTTTTACTACCCCTTTTTATTATATAAATACTAAAAGTATATATCTTATTAACCTTATTTGCTATTAAGATAAGGTTTAAGTATTTAATATTAGTATAAAGGTAAAACCTTAAGAGTATTAGGTAAGAGATAGTTTATATATACCTTAAGTTATAGGGGTTTAATATAAATAAATAACTATTTATTATATAATAATAATAAGAAGTTTAATAATTATAATAAAAGAATTAGAATTACTAGTATTAAAGTATTTAAATAGTACTAATTATATTAGTTTTAAGGCTTTATAAGGTTTTAAATCTTTACTTAACCTTTTTTTAGAATTCTACTTTATATATTTATTAGTGCTATTTTTATTTATATAGTACTTTTTTAAAAATTAACTATAGTTTTAAAAAGAATAAGTATTAAAGTAAAATATATAATTATTGTTTATAAATAATAGGGGGCTGCTAAAGTAATAAGGTAACTTTTAATATAGGATGCTAAGGGGTAGATAAGGTTAAAAGAGATAGGCCTATAATGTATATAAGGATAAAAGAAGTAGGGAATAGGGTATAGTAAGAGTATTTAAAGAAGGCCTTAGTATATATATAAGAACCTATAAGGTATACTTACTTAATTATTACTTAAGGGTATAAATAGTTAGTTATAATTAAGTTAATAGTACCTTAAGGCTAGTAGAAAGGCTTTTTATTAGTAGCTATAATATAGAGATAAAATTCTATAAGGTAATTTTTATATTTAGAAAACTTTTATTAGTAGTAATTAGCCTTTTTATTATTAGCTAAAAAGAACTTATATCTTTCTCTTTATGCTTTACTTAATTAGTGTTTTAAAAGAAAATATACTAGTAGCTAAGAGATTATAATTATTAAACTTATAACCTTAGCTATAAATACTAATGCTCCTTTTTTAAGTACCTTATAACTCTCCCTTAGGCTTACTTTGTACTTAAAAGCTAGCTTTAGCTTTAGGTGCTTAGCTTATTATAAGATTTATGCTTTTAAGCTTTTACTTTATATACTATTAATCTTATAAGCTCTTTTTTTCTCTCTTACTTTAGCTTCTTTCTTACTTACTCTTTAAGATATACTAATTTATCTTACTTTTATTAACTATTATTATTATTTTACTACTCTAAGCTACCTTTAGCTATATCTTATAAGATAGCTTATTGTACTAATTAAGGGGGAAAGGCTTATTTAGACTTATTATTTATAATTTTTAGTAATATTATAATTACTAACTTAAACTAAAATAAAAAGATTTTACTTAAGCTATAAGCTAAGGACTATACTTATACCCTTTTAGCTACTTAATATATACCTTTCTTATAATTAACTAATTAATATATGCTACTTTAACTTAAAAGTTAGTACTATATACTATAGTTCTTTAAAATTCTCCCTTCTTCTTTACTAACTTATACCTTTACTTTTTAACTATATTCTACTTTATTAGTTTTCTTCTTATTTTAATTTCTTTAATAAGCCTTATTATTATTATTATAAGTATTTCTATTAAGTATTATATCTTTAAGTAGAATCCTATCTTAAAATATAACCTCTTTACTACTTATCTTATAGTAATAGACTAGCTAAAGGGTATAATCTTAATAAAGGCCCTAAAGATACTTAAAAAAAGCTATACTTATTATTTTACTAAGGATATTATTATTAACTAAATATATTTATTATTTTAAAGTACTTTTTCTACTAATTAGTCTTTTAAGTTAAAAGGCTAGCTTTAATAATATTAGCTTAATTATACTTATAGGCTTATTACTACTTTATTTATTATACTACTACTAACTTTTATTATAATTAGTACCTTAAGAAGCTAAAGTATAAGTTAGGTAATAAAATTAGTAAGAAGATAAGTAAGCTTACTAAAAAGTATAATAAGGCTACTATTAAGAATAATAATAAATAGACTTTAAATAAGAAGTAAAAGATAGCTACTAAAGTATTTTTTACTAATAAGAAGGAGTTAGCTATTAATATAGTATAGGAATCTCTTATTAATAAGTATAATACTAGTATACTTATTAACTAGCTAATTAGAATTAAAATATAAGTATTTTACTCTTTATATTTAAGCTTATTAGCTAATAAGTAATAATTATAGTAAGCAAGATAGTATATAAGCTTATTATTATATATAGCTATATAGCTTAAAACTAATTATAACTTAATAAAGTAATTATAACTATAGCCTTTTATTATAACTAAATAATAAATAGTTTAATATTTTAATTAAAGAAGTCTTAAAAACTCTATATAAAAAAGGGAAAGTACTATAGGGATTAGGTTCTAATTTATAAGGAATAAAAAAAAGGCTAAGAATATTTATAAAAAAGAGTATAATAAGTTTTAGTTACCCTTAGTATTAAAAATAGCTACTATTTACTTAGTAATTATACTAGCTAAATTTAAGGCTTTATAAAATTAAATATAAATAATTTAGATACCTTAAAAAGTATAAATTAATACCTTAATATAGACTTATTTACTATAACTATATTATTAGCTATAATATTACTATACTTAAAATATATCTACTAATAGAACTTTAAAGGGCTACTAGTTATAATTTTAGCTATTTTAGTAGTAATCTAAAATATAGTTTTAGGCTAAATAATATTAGTATTAGTAAGAAAGGAATCTTTTTAAAGGCTAGTTAGGTTACTAAGCTATTACTAATAGCCTTAAAATAATATAAAGTATATTCTTAAAATACTTATTAAAGTAAGGCCTATAGTAAACTAAAAAGAAGAGGGAAGTAGTTTAAGGTTTAAGCCTTATAATAAAGCTAAAAGGAATTTTAAGATTAAATAGTTGCTTATATATAGGAAGCCTATATTAAGTAAATACCTACCTTAGTACCTAGCTTTTATTTACTATTTAGTTTATAAAATATATACTATAGTACTACTTCTTTTACTACTTATTAGTTATATTATACTTATAAGGCTCCTTATTTATAATAAAAATGTAATAAAAGATTTAGTATAGGCCCTACTAAATAAGAATACTATTATAGAATTATATACTATATAGTCCTTACTTTTACTTTTATATACTATTTTAAAGCTCTTATATTATAATAAGCTGTTTAACTATTAGTACCTTTAAGGAAGTCTTATTTTTATAGTTCTTTTTCTTATTAGAAAATTCTAATAAGTTAGTATTATAGTTATAATAGTGCTAGTAAGTAAGAATAATATTAGTACTCTTATATATATCTTTAATAATTTAAGGGTTTTTAGGCCCTTAGTATAAAGGTTAAAAAATCTCTTATTCTATCTTAAGTTTTTTAGTATATTAAGGACTTTAAGGGTTAAATAGAGTAAGATAAATATTATACCTAATATCCTTATTATACTAGTTATAATAGTAGGTATCCTTTATAGCTTTTACTAGCTTGCTTAGTAGGATAAATATTATAAAGAAGATGCTTATTTAATAGTTATATTAGTAGTCTATAATCTATAATATATAAACCCTAAGAAGGCTTTTAAATAAGGGCTTTAGGATACTAGAGATTTAAATACTATTAATTTACCTTATAACTATTTATAGTATACTAATAAGGCCCTTTAGTAGTAAGTATATCTTAATTATAGCTATACCTAAAATACTATTATAAATAATTTATAACTAACTAGTTTTATACTTTATATTAAAAGATTAATAGGTATATATATAAAAATGCTAGTTTCTATATAGTAAAGATAATGTGCTAAATAATATAGGTAAGAAGAACTTACTTATTATAAATTATAGTTTAAAGAAGCCTAAAAGAAATACCTTTTTAAATACTAATCTAAAGGCTTTAATTCTATCTTTTAGAGGCTAAGAATAATAAAAGAAGTCTTAAGCTCCCTTTTTACTTAAAAGGAATAAAAAGTAATTTTAAGCTTACTAAAAGACCTTTTTAATAACTATAGTATTATAGCTTAACTTCTAAAAACCTTTTACTAACTTTCTAATAGCTAGCTAATAGCTAATATTAAGAATACTATTATAAATATAGTCTTTATATTTTCTTATAGTATTATATATATTAGTAAGAGTATAGTTAGTAATAAATTCCTAAATTATACCCCTTTTATTATACTAGTTTTATATAGTCTTATTATAGTATTTATTTTAGCCTACTTTAGCTATTTTATAAATATTAAATATAAAGAGGTAAATAATAAAGTTCTATATTATTTTAACTAAAAGCCTCTTTTTATATATTATAATATTTTAAACTTAGGTATTTTTTTACTAATTAGTAACTCTAAATATTATAGTTTTAAAAAGTATAACCTTTTAAAGCTTATAGTACTAGTAGCTAATATAGTAAAGGACTTTTTTTAAGTAGTTTAAAGTAATATAAGAATAGGCTATATAGGATCTAAAGGGTTTCTTATTATTAGGGATGTATTAGATTTATTAGCCTATACCTACTTTAAGATATATAAGATTTAGTCTTACTTTTACCTATTAAATCTTATACTAAATATAGGCCCCTATACTATAAGTCTTATTAGTTTATTACTATATATCTTCTTTAAGTTACTTTTTAAAAGAAGGCTTCTTTTTCTTATAGGTAGAGAGTTAATTAAGCTTATAGGTTACTATAACTTAAGGTTTAAAACTACTAGTATAGGATAAATAAATAGCATTAAAAGATTATATATTATAGGTATACTCCTTTACTATACTTTAACTATCCTTAAAAACTATAAGTATATCCTACTTTATACTAGTACCTCTTAACTATAGCTTAGGTAAGTTTTACTAAATATATAAGATTAGGCTATTATTTTGCTTAATATAGTTCTTATATAAATAGGTCTTATTAAGATATAACTCTTTTTATTTAAATTATCTAAATAATAAAGTAGGGTTACTAAGGATATTATATAATAAGGGCTATATAACTATATTTATATTATTTAAAATAGGGCTTTTATCCTTAATATTAAGCTTTAATTACTAAGGGGGTAGTAACTTATAGGAATTTAAGAACTATTTATAGTTTATATTTAGTCTAAATATATATATAGTATTAAATAGTACCCTTTAGTATAATATAGTAAAAGGATCTTCTTTAATTATATTATTAAAGTTTAGGTTAGCTTAAAGAGAGTAAAGTAAAGATAGGCTATATAATTTATTAAAGAAAAATACTAGATTTTAATATAGTTAGTTAAAGAAATTAGTAAAAAAAATAATATCTTTAAGCTTCTTAAGGCTAATAATATTTACTAAATTAGCTAAAAGTATAGCCTTTATAGTATTTATACTTATATTTAGTAAAAATAGTGTTTTAGAATAAGCCTAAGACTATTTTTTATATACTATACTTAAGGATATTAAAGGTAGTATAAAATAATAAGTAGTTAAACTAAGGTTTATAGCTATAAGTAAAGTTAGGAAGAAAGATACTAGCTTTTATACCTATTATAGTATTACTAAGGAGATTAATTATTACTAAAAAGAGCTAGCTTAATATATAGGCTAGTTATTATAGTTAAGTATAATAAGTACCTACTATACTATAGTTAGTAGCTTTTTTCTTAAAGTAACTAAGATAAAGAATAAGTATTCCTATAGGGTATACTACTAATTTAAGGAGACTTCTTATATAGGTATACTAATTACTAATGATTTATACTATACCTTAATATAGGCTTTAGGGTAGTACTACTTTTATATATATACCCTTTTTATAGCTAGCCTATTACTAAATGCTAAACTAGTAGTATATTCTATATTAAAATAATTTCTTTTTAGTCTATTTTTAGTATTAATATTAAATATAATAGATACTTATTAAGGTTTATTTAAAGTTAATATAGTTCTTTTTAAGAAATATACTAATAAGAATATATAGTAGCTAATATTATAATAAATAAGTAAGAGGTAAAGAAAATAATTTATAATAATATAAAAGATATAGAGAATAAATCTAAAACCTCTTTATAAGTATATTTTCTATAATATTAAAGGAATTTATTTAAGTAAGAATAGCTAAAGATTTAAAGCTACCTATAAAATTATACTAGTTAAAGGTTAAGCTTAAATACTATAATACTATAGTATTAAATATAGTATTATAAAGAGTCTTTAAGTTTAAATTAAATATAAAAGTAAAAGTAGAATATTAGGTATATAAGAGAAAGAATATAGTATACTTACTTATATAAAAAGTTATAGTAGGGATTTAGTAGTATATTAATATAGTATAGTAGCTATTATATAGTTAGTTTTAAGGTATTATAGGGTTTCCTAATAGCTAATAGGATAACTTAGTATTTATAATATCTACTAGTATAAAAACCTATAGACTTAATTTAAGTATTTACTACTTTTAGATTTTAACTAAAAAATAAAAGAAATAAAAAATAAGACTAATATAGTAGCTTTAACTAGGTACTAAATATACTAAAGTATATAAAAATGCTTATTTTACCTTTATTTAAGCTAGCTTTTATATTTAGTAGGTAGAGTTAATATATATAGGGCTTAGTTAAAGGAATTTAAGAATTAATTATTTATTTCTTATAACTAAGAGAATATATAATATTATATACCTTTTAAGTAAATATCTATATTATTATATAGAACGTTTTTATACTAGCTATTAGGTAAAAAGTACTTATTAAGGTTATAGGTAGCTTAGCTAACCCTCTTATATAAAAGCTAATTAGCTACTTAATATACTAATTTTACTTAGTTTACTATAAATTAAATTATTTCTATAGCTTTAGCTATTAGCTATATAGAACTAAATAGGCTTTTAATTAATATTTATTTTAAAGATCTTATAATGTTTTAAGTAATAAACTACTTATTAGCTTATAGGATAAAGAGGTAACTATACTTTAGTATTAGTTAAGTAATACTTTTCTTTATATCTTTATATAAGGGAATATTAATTACCCCTATATTATAATTATTTATCTTTTAAATTACTTTTATATACTTATTATTACCTTATATAAAAACGTTGTTACTATATATATTAATTACTATAATGGCTTTATACTTATTAGATTTTAATACTACTTTATAATTTCTAATTTTAAGGGTAGTACTTATACTAAGTATATTTAGTATTTTAGAGGTTATAACTTTAAATATAGTTATAAAAATTAGCTATTATCTTTTAGTAATTTTTTCTTATTAGATAATAATAAGAGTATTGCTTAGGTAAAAGAGACTTTATAAACTAATTTATAATATTATTATAACTATATAACTAGCTAATTATAGTGTTTTATTCCTAAAAGAAGATTCCTAAGCTATTATAATTAGTAATAAAGTTAAAGAATAATTATTATAAACCTTATATAGTTAGTAGTATTATAACTATATTTTAGTTAACTAATATAACTTCTTTAAAATAAGGATATTAAAGAATATAGTATTAAATAAATAGTAAAAGTAAGTAAAGCTTAAAAAGGTTTTTAATTTATATAAATAAAGGTCTTTCTTTTTCTTAAATAATATATAGAATTTAATAAGTTATCCTTAATAATAATTATGCTAGTTAGAGAGAAAAAGTAATTTAAGGTTAAAAGATTTAATATACTATAGAAATACTCTTAATAGTATTATATATATATACTAAACTACTATAATATATAATATTAGGGGTATAATATTATATTTATATTATTAAGTTTAAAGGGTAGTATATTAAAGTAGTCTATAGTAGACTACTTAAATATATACTATATATATTAATAGTTAGGCTATATATTTTATTATAGATTAGTTTTAGCTAAGAATAATAGTTATAAGAGGCTATAATTAGATCTATAATATAACTAATAAATTTATCTTAAGATTTTAAGTTTAATACTCTTATTAGGTTAATTATATATATTAAAAAGACTAATATAAAGTTATTATTTTATAATAAAGGCTATTCTTTTTACTAACTAGATTTCTTAAATTATTATCTTTAGCCCTAATAAATATAAGCTTATTTTTTTTTACTTATTAATTTATAGCTAGATAATATTATAAATATACTTTAAAATAATCTTTTTTTCTATTAATAATCTAAAATTATTTAACTTTAAAAGATTCTTATTATTATATATCTTAGTAATATTAACCTTTATTTTTTGTCCTATATAAACTACTTGCCTTATAACTTAATAGTATTTAATAAGTATATTAGGTATCTTTAGAAAAATAATATTATTAATATATTAAAGATTATAGCCCTTAGCTATAATCTTTATAATAATAATAAGTACTTTAGTTTAGTTATCTTTTTTACTTAGTTATATTATTTCTTTTATTATCTTTTATCTTTAGTTCTAATTAATAATAAAAGTATATAGAATTAGCTAGATCTTTTAGTATAGGTCTTTATTTATAATTAGGCATTAATATATAATAATAGTACTAATAGTATAATTAATAAAAGCTAGTATATATTATACTTTATATAGATTATCCTTTAGCTTAGTTATTAAATTAGTATTTTATAAGACTTAGTTAATTAGTTTTAGAAATACCTTTAGTTTAGAGCTATTATCCTTAAGCTTTCCTATAAATTAAATAAAGTCCTATTTACTAAACTTTTTATCTTTAATATAATACTATAATAAGTATTTTTTAAGCTTAGTTTATACTCTAACTAGGATAACCTAATAAGTATTAGAATTAAATATATTATTTTTAACTAATTTATTTTATTATAAGACTGTAAGGTAGGGGGATATAGAAGAATGTAATAGGTATAGCTATATGTTTTTATGTTTCTTTTAGCTTACTACTTCCTTAATTATATTTTATTTAGTTAGTTTAACCTTTATAAATATTTTATTATACCTAAAAGCTTAATTCTTTTTCTTTAACTATTCTTCTTTTTAGTCTTTATACTTATTATTAATAAGAGATTATATAAAGATAAGTAAGTTAGCTTTAGCCTTTTTTATCTTTTTATCTTTTAATAGTATAATCTTAAGATTCTAATTATAGATATTAGGTAACTTATTAAGTACTATTTCTTATTAGACCTAATTTTATTAAAGAGCTTTAATAAATAGTATTATATATCTTTAGATTATTTTAGCTTTTTCTTTAATATCTACCTTAGTTGTATATTTCTTTATATAAGTATAAATAAGCTATTTATAGGTTTTTATATATTGCTTATATTAGCCTTTTTAAAAAATAAGTAGTACCTTTTTAGACTTAACTTTAAGATAATTTATATTATTAGGACTAAAATATTTTTATTACTTCTTAAAATACTTAGCTAGTACCTTTAAAAAGATATAACCTTTTTTAATAGTTATATTATAAAGAGTAATTAGAGTAACTAAATTAGTATTAATAAATAATATTCTCTTTAAAGCTTAAAATAGTATTATTTATAAAGTCTTAGTGCTATTATAGTTTTATACCTTATTTATAATAATAGTATTATATATAGCTAGTAATTTACTAAATTTCTTAAGGTACTTTTTTAGTAGCTTATTAGCTATTAGGTTGTTAATAAAGAAGATGTTATAAATTATACCCTTTTTAATATTAACTAAATTATTTACTAGTATAAACTTCTCTTAGGTATTTTATATAATCTTTCTTACTTAATTGCTATTTCTTAAGTTATTACTAAGTATTAATTTCCTATAAAGGAAGTAGTACTTAAGAAGGTAACTAGGTTTTTTATAGTTAATATATGCCTCTTTTATTTTAGATCTTTATATCTCTTTTAGGCTTAAAGGACTAATTATAAGTATAGAGAGGTCTTTTATATACTTAAAGATATACTAAGTGTTTAAATTCTAAAAATATAAGTACTTAATTATATAATTATCTTATATTAGGTAGTATTTTGTCTTACCTTTTTAAAAATGCTTATATAGCTTTATACTTTAGAATCTAGCTTAAACTTCTTTATTATTTATATAGTACTTTTATTTAGCTTTAAATTCTTTCTTAGCTATAAGATACTAAGCTTTTATAAGGAGGTATAATAGTATTAATCTTATCTTATTAAATTTAATATTTAAGCCTATATAAAGCCTATTTATACTTATAAGGATTGGATTTATAAATATAATGTATATAGTATAGATCTACTACTTATAAAGAGTCTCCTTTATGCCTTTAACCTTATATTTATAACTCTTATTTAGGTTAGTATTAAAAAAGATTAAAGCTTTCTTTAATATTTTAGTATTAAAGTTAAAGAGCCTTTCTTTAGTACCTAGTTTATTCTTTTTAGCTAAAATAAGAATATTATCTTTAGTAGTTATAGCTTTCTATATAAGCTTAAGGAACTTTTTAGCTTTAAGAGGTTTTTAGTTATTATTATTAATAAGAATAGACTTAATATAAGGTAAAGCTTAAGGCTTAAGTAGCTTAGGTTACTTAATTTAAGCTAAAGGTAGGACCTTAAGTATTAGTATAATAATAGGCTTAGGCTATATAAGTTGTTAGTTTTAAACTATAGGCTAAATAGTAGGTAGCTTAATAGTATGATTCTTTAAGATCTTAATTATATATATATTATTCTAAAGTAGGGGATAAAAAGAATAAGTTTAAAGAAAGGCTAAGGTATTTATAAAGCTTATATTATTTAATATAACTATACTTATAGTGCTGCTATTTAGCCTTAAAAAGGTAACTTATATAGTTAAGTTCTTTAAGTATTTTATAGTTCTTTTTACTTAGTCTTTAAGCTTATTATAGCTATATTATATGGGCTAAAAGCTATTACCTTAAATAGTAGGATTAAAAAAGGTATTAAGAATTATATATATAGAATTACTAGCTTAAGTATACCTAATTAGGAAAATAGTATTAAGGTTTAAAAGTAGAAGATTTATTAGTTTCTTTAATTATTACTTTTTAGATAGTAACTACCTACTAAATAATCTAGTATTAGTTTTATTATGCTTTATTTGCCTATAGTTTAATAAAGGAGTTAATAGCTATAATAATATTTTAATACCTTTAGGCTAAGTATAGTTTATAGTAACTAATATTATTATTATAAGCAATATTGCTTTTACTTTCTTTAAAATAATTTATACTATTAGAATAACTTCTTTAAAGTTTATATATAATTAATTTAGTAATAGTAAAAGGAATAATAATAGTATATTAGGAAATAACTTTTAACTCCTTAGTATATAAAGTATAGAATAAAAGTAAGGAATATTAGTATACTAATATACTATATACTTATAAGATAATTCTTAATAAAAAGTTAGTTACTATTAGTTCTATATAAAGTATAGTATATAATCTATAAGTACTAATTAAGAAAAGATATAAAGTTATTTATATAGCTTAAAAGGCAAGAAAAGGGTAGCCTTTTATTTATATTATATAGGTATATTAAAGGGGTATATTTATATAGAAATAAAATTTTATAGGTTAGCTAATAAGTACTAATAAAAATAATAAAAGCTATTCCTTTAGCTTATATATTTTTAGCTTTAGTTAGTTAATATTAATTAGAAGAAAATTATTAATTATCTTATAACTAAAAAGGTACTAAAATTACTATATTTACTATTTTATATTAATAATAGTAATAGAACCTAAAACTTTACTTTTACTTTAAAACCTTTAATAAAAGTATATAACTACTCTTACTATCTTACTATACTATTTATAGTTATAATAAGTACCTTATAGGAGGCTAAATATAGTAAGGTAAATATATCTTAATTACTCCTATAGCTAATATACTTTAAGAATACTACTACTTTTATATATATACTAAAGTATTAAAATCTTTAGCTATACTTTAGTTCCTTATTATTAATCTAAAAGTAATAATATAAATACTACTAATATTACTATACTAAATATATTCTTTTATAAGATTATAAAAAAAGTAGTTTATAGTAGACTATATATTATATAATATAGTATAACTATTAGTAAGTAATATTATTTTTATAAACCTATAACTTATAAGGTAGTATATATATCTTTATATATTATAGTTTTAAAGTAGTTATAAGATATTCTAATTTATAATATTTGTTTTATTAAATAATACTAACTAGTACTTTTAAAAAACCTAATTTATAGCTAATAGTCTTTTCTTATAATATTCTTTCTTTATCTTATATTATATATACTATATAGTTATAAAAGTTAGCTATATTAAGTATAAAATAGTTATATACTTAGTATAAGTCTACTAAAGAATACTTATTATTTATTTTTTTATAGTTATACTTAAGGTATAGTAGAGTATACTTTATATTCCTATCCTTACTTAGCTTTTAGGTAATAGCCCCTAAAGTCTATATTTATAATAGCTACTTAAACCTTTTAAGTTTTCTAAATAGCTTTTAATGCTTTCTTTAGCTTTTAGGTAATAGCCCTAGGAGTCTATATTTATAATAGCTGCTTAAACCTTTTAAGCCCTTTAAATAGCTTTTAATGTCTTTCTTGCTAATATAAGAACTTCTTAATATACTTAAATTTTTATATTTTTATGCTTTATTAGTTTAGCTAGTAATATTGCTTCTTTAATTTCTCTAAGTTTCTCTCTTTATTTATACTTAAAGGTTATCCCTTTTTTATAAAACTTTTTAATAATCTTTATTACTAATTTAAGAAATATATTATAAGATTTTTATTTTTTTATATACTTATTATAAGCTTCTTTTCTTATATATTATTAGGTATTTTTTAGTATTTAAATCTTATTATAATAAATAAAAGACTTATAAGATAGATAATATATTATTAGTTTATTATAATAAGTATCTTTACTATAGGTATATATTTTAAAACATTAAATATATAGTATTACTACCTTATTGTTTTTATTTTAAATTTTAAACTTAGATTTTAGATTTATTAGTATTAAAGGTATTATATTTATAGTATTATTTGTATTTAAATTTACTATAAACTTATAATAATAATGTTTTAAAGAGGTAGCTTTTATATCTTTATTTATTGCTAATTATACTATAGGGGTAATATAAGTAATAGTTAAGATACTAGTAAGTAAGTAGTTATTTATAACTAAATTAGCTATAGGATTAAGCTAAAGTATAATAAAAGGACTATTAATACTAGAATAAGCTATAGCTAAACTTACTATAGACTAAAGAAGTATATTTAATAAGGAATTAGAATCTTAGTTATTATTTATAAACAATTTAATAGTATATATTAAATAAATAGTCTTTAAGGTATTAATCTTTAGCTAGTTACTTAAAGCTAAGCTTAAAGTATATTAAAGATTAAAGTAGGCTAAAAGGTTAGTAATTAAATTATTATTTATTATTAAATCTTTAGTAGACTAAAGATAAGTACTAAATAAAGTAGTTATACTAAAGGAGTTATTTATAGCTATAGTTAGAATAGATTATAGATAAGGCTAAGCTAAAAGGTAGATATTAATAGGATTAAATATAATAGGGCTTATTATAAACTATAGATAAGAGCTTACTAAAGGGCTAGTATTAAGATTATTAATTATAATAGTGCTAGCTATAGACTTAAAAGGAGTATATATTAAAAGGGTAGTATTTATAGGATTAAGTATAATAATGCTAGCTAGATATTTAGTACTAGTATAAGCTAAATAGTTATTACTATTAGGGGTAACTATAGTAGAGCTATTTATAAATATTAGAAAACTAATAGCTAAAAAGTTAATATTAATAAAATCCTAACTAATTAATCTTACCTTACTTTAATTAATAACTAGATTATTATTAGGAACTTTTATTTAAATATTAGGGAGCTTATTTATAATAGTATTTAGTAATAGTATTATTAACTTATTATACTTATAATATTAGTTTTATTTACCTACTTTTAGGCTAAGTACTTAAATATTAGAAGCTATAAGCTATACCTTTAATATATAGGTTTTACTACTCTTACTACTAATTATACTTATAGGCTAGTATATAGTTATTAGTTCTAAATAAAGATCTTACCTTTTTATATGTTTTTTATTATATAGTATGCTTAATGTTTCTGCCTTTTAGAGTATATTATAGGGTTAGTTCTTTAGTATTAATATAGGTTATATAGGGTTAAGCCTACTAAGTAGGTTTAAATTAGGTTTATTAGTTTTAGCTTTTATATAATAACTTTAATAGTTAGTATAAATAGTACTAATAAGTAATAACTTAAATAACTTACTATTTAAAGCTAAGAAAGAATAGCTTATTAAGAGAAGAGTAGGATTATTTTATAGTTTTATAAGTTAATATATTAAGCTTAAAGAAGATACTAACTTTATACTAACTAAAAAGTATATAAAAGGCTTATATAACTATTATTCTTATAAGTAGTAATTATTTTATAGCTATAGTATTAAAGTAAAAACTAGTTATTTTAAGTTAAAAGGAATAAATTATTTATTAGGTATTAAGATAGTAATTAGTAAAAGACTTAGTAATAGTTTATTTTTATAGTTATTAAGTATTAGCTAACTAAAAGTAGTTAAAAAAAGAGTTATAAGGAAATTATCTTTTATAGGGGGTTTAGTTAGTAAATAGAAAAATCTATCTAGCTTGTCTTATAAGAAGTTAGCTACTAATATGGCTTTTAGGGACTTTAGAGGTAAAGAAGATATAGGTAAAGAGTATCTCTTAGTATAGTATTTAGTAAGTTAATAATTTATTGCTCTTTTAAAAAGTTAGAAAATTAAGTACTAAGGCTATAATATTTAAGGTAAGTTATAAGAGGTAGTAAGTTATTTAATAAGGGTTATAATAAGTAGCTTATATTATTAGTATAAACTAGAATAGAAATAACCTTAATAAAAAGTAGATATACTATAGGAAGAAAAGAGTAATTTAATTCTTAGATATAAGGCCTAAAAAATTAAAGCCCTTAGTTTAGAATATACTATTAGGGTATAAATAGGGACTTATAAAAAACAACTAACTTTTTTTAGGGCTTAAAAATAATTACTATAGTATAGATTAAGGTTTATAAATACTAACTAGCTTTTCTTTAAGTTTTTAAGCTAGGTACTATAGGGTAGCTTAAGTAACTATATTATTAATAAACTACTATAAATTTCCTACTAGCTACTACTAATATACCTTTTAATATAACTTTATAAATACTTAATGTTATTATAAGGATATAACTAAATTATTTAGACTATAATACTATCTCTTAGCTTATTACCTTATAATATTAAACTTTAGCTCTTTATTACTAATATAAATATTAATAAGAAAGTAAAAGAAAGTATTAAAGGAGTTATTTAATAAAGGTAATTTAAGAATAACTTTATATAGAGAATATATTAAAAACTAACTTAAGACCTTTTAATTAAATAAGTAGAAAAATATATACTATAATTAAAAAAATAAGTCTTATTATAAGTCCTTAATATTACCTAATACTAATAAATTCTAGCTAAGAAAGAAAAGGTATTATTATACTATTAGTATTATATAGCTAGAAGAAAGTACTTTACTTTTAATATTAATAACTTTATAATTAGAAAATAGGTAGAAGTATAAAGCTAGCCCTTTAAGTATAATAGGAATAAGGCCCTTAATGTAGCTATTAAGATAAAACTATACCTAATGTAGATATTTTACCCTTTTATACTTATTAAAAAGAGCTTTTACTATACTTTTAAAATAATAAGTAAATTTATTAATAATATAATGGTATTAGTTCTTAATTTAGTTATTAGTTTACTATAGAAGTAAATCTTTATTAAACCCTTTGCTAATATTATTATAGTAAAATAATCTTATATCTATAAATAATAATAATAAGCTTAATATAAACCTTTAAGTAAAGCTAGTTAAGCTTTTAAAGTACTATAAGCTTAAAAATAGTCTACCTTTAGTAAAGAAAATTATCTTAACTGCTTTAAATAAAATTAATTAGTATACTTAGGATATAAGAGTAAGATTACTACCTTATAAAGATATTATAAAAATAACTAACTTTCTAATTAAAGTAAAATATAAAAATAGTAGAGTAAAAAGATAGTACTTTAATTTAATATAAATAAGGCTTAGCTAGTAGTAATATATATATTTTATACTATAGGAAAAAGTAAACTTAGTTAGTTTAATAAAATAGTATATAAAGTAAAGATAATACTAATTCTTTATAAAATAATATACTAGCTATTTTAAAGCTATATACTAGTAATATACTAAACTATACTTTTCTTATATATAATTTATATATAAGTATTTTAAAAATAGCTACTTATTTTATATATTTTATTATTAATTTAGCCTTATTAAAATAGTAGTTTATTATAAACTATTAAGACTAAGACTAAAATTATATATATTAGGTTTTATATATATACTTAGCTAGACTTTAAAGATTAATAATTAAGTTATAAGTAGCTAAAGGTAATAATAAAATATTAAGAGTAGGGATTATTTATTATTATTATTTTAGTTAAGTATAGGCTTTTTTAATAGCAATTTATATCTTAAAGTGCTCTTTATCTATTTATTAGCTTATTAGTTATTAGTAAGCCTTTTTATTTTTACTTACTTAAACTTACTTATTGCTATTATATTAATATAAGACTTTAGCTCTAAAACTAGTAGGTAATAGTATTATTATACCTAGTACCTTTATAATATCCTTTAGGTCCTATATTTATATATTAGCTTATTTATTACTTAATAATTTATAATAATATATTATATATAGTATCCTTTATATAGTTTATAATAATAGTAAGAAGGTAGACTTATATATAGAGCCTAAGTACTAAGGTTTTAGTTTCTTTATATATATTCTTAATGTATTTTTTCTTTTTATCTTTATTAAGGGATTTATTTAAGGCATTAAATAATAAGTTACTAGTTAGTTATAGCTTTTATAATGCTTTCTTAAAGAAAAGTATAATATTAGCTAGCTATTTTATTTATTAAAAATGTATTAATCTCTTTAGGCCTTAAAGTAAGTATATATTATATTAGCTATACCTTTATTAAGACTAGTTAGCTTTTAGTAAGTACTAATAATATTAAATAGCTTTTTAACTATATCTTATATATTATTAATAGAGTAAAGAATATTCTTTAGGCTTAAAGTAATTTTATTTATATTATTTAAAGTTAAGAAGCTAAAAATATTAAGGCTTTACTTATTTGTTTTACTATATATTATAGTAATATTAAACTAATGCTTATTATTAGTGCTCTTCTCCTTATTAATCTTTATACTTATAATATTTAAATATAACTTTAAGTTAAGAGTATTAGGTAGTACTATCTTCTTTTTAATCTTATTCTTAAAGTAAATAATAAAGTTTGCTATTATACTTATAGGGTATTATAAAGAATGTTTATTATATAGTTGGGTTTATAATTAAAAGAAGAAAAGGGTGTAAATTTAGTATGCTGCTATTAAAAAGGTATTAAGAGTTAGGGTTAAGGTTAATAGAAGTAGTAAGAGTTTAAGTTAAATACTTAGGGTATATAGAAGAGTAAAAGAAGTATTAGTAAGGTAGAAGTTAAAAGGTAAAGTTAGCCTTTAGCTTTATAATAATTAGGAAGAAAAGTTTTAATAAATAGGTTAGAACTCCTTTAATAGTATATAAGGTATTTACTATATAGTTAGTTAAGCTAAGTCTTATAGGTATATTATAGATTTAACTTTAAGTATTAAAAAAGCTGTAATTATTAATTATATAAGTTTTCTTTAGTAAATTTAGGTATAAAGATATCTTTTCTTATAGTATACTAACTTTAAGGTAGCTTAGCTTACTAGTAACTTAGTTGCTTACTTATATTACTACCTTTAAAGTTACTTAATTACTCTACCCTACTTACTATTTAAAAAATAAAAGTAGCTTTAGTTATAAAGCTAATAGTTATAATTTAATTATAGTTTAGAATGCTATAGTATTAGCTTTAGTATTAGACCTACTTTTAATATTTAAGGAATAACTAATTAATTTATAGTAGTGCTTTATATTTATTAAGCTTGCTATTACTAAGGCTAATATATATAAATATTTATAATATCTAAAGTATAGCTAAACTTAAACTTAATTAACTACTATAATTAGTAAGTAGTATATAGCTACTAAATATTTACTTATTTAGCTTATAATTATACCTTTCTTTTTAGTTAGGTATTTAATTAAATAAAAAGAAGGAAAAAGAAATCTTATTTTATACTAAGTTATTTAACTAATAGATTAAATTAGTTACTATATATAGAAAGAACCTTTATACTTAATACTTTTTAATACTTTTAGCCCTTATAAAAAACCCTTTCTTACTCTCTTTTACTTCCTTTTTATCTTTTTCTTTATTTTATTATATAATAGATGCTTTATATACTCTATATATATATTTAAGCCTTATACTTATATTTTATAATCCTTTTAATATTAAAACCTATATATAATAACTAGTTATATAATGTTTACTCTTAGTACCCTAATTATAATAATGCTTAGTACTATTATAACCTATATTGCTAGTAGCTAATACTATATAATTATTTTTATAGGTTTAGTTATTAACTAAGGGAGCCTAAATAGGCTTTTAATTAATATTTATATTTAAATTATCTTAATGCTTTATATAATAATATACTAATAGGTTTATAGGATAAGGAGCTAAATGCCCTTTAGTATTAGTTAACTAATATCCTTATTTATATCCTTATATATAAGAATATTAATTATCTTTATACCTTAATTATTTATTTTTTAAACTAATTTTATATACTTATTATTGCTTTATATAGAGAGATTATTAATAAGTATACTAATAAGTATACTAATGCTTTAATTTAAAGGTTTTAAAGCTATATTATTATTCTTAGCTTTAAGGGTAGTGCTTATACTAAGTGTGTTTAGAATTCTAATAGCTATAACTATAAGTATAATACTAATAGCTAGCTATTATTCTTTAATAACTTATTATTCCTTAATAACTTATTATTCCTTAATAATAATAAGAGTAATATATAAGTAAGGGAAGAGAGATACTATTAATAACTTAGATTCTATATTACTAAAGATAAGTAAATAGCTAGTTTCTTAATAGGAATTTCTTTAAATAGTAGTTTTTAAAGAATAGGGAATAATATAATATAAAACATTTAAGTAGACTTATTGTATAATACCTTTTTTTTTATTATTTAGAAATTTAACTCTTTTCTTACTACTCTTTATTTACTTATAAATAATTATTTTAATATAGCTCTTAGTCTACTATAATTTTAGTATACTTAAGTTTACTAGCATTTAGCTATCTTTCTTTCTTACTTATTTAATTAGACTTATTTTATTCTAGCCTTTATTCTTAAAGCTTTAAGGGCTAAAATTAATTTTAGTTTTTACTAAAAAGATATACTTACTAGTTATATATAAGTTACTTATTTGCTAGTAAAGTATACTTTAGCCTTCTCTTATATATAGCATCTTATCTTTATATACTTTAACTAACTTAATAGTAAACTTTCTACTTACTTTAATTATAAGCCCTCTTTTCTACTTTAGCTTTTCTTTAGTATTTAAACTAAGTAAATAGCTTAAATTATTATTAGCTATATATAGTACTTTAAGCCTTAAGGTTAACTTTTTATATAATATTATAGTTGTTTCTTTATTTAGTCTTTACTTTAGCCTTTCTTAATTTCCCTTACTACTTTATTACCCTATAAGTATATATTTTTATAGGTAGTATAAGGGCTTAAAAATAGCTATTTATATATAATCTTATCTTATACTTACTTATAATAATAAATATTATAGCCCTTCTTTTACTATACTAAGCTACTGCTAGTTATTATAATACCTATATAGGTATATTTAACTTTTTACTACTTTTTAATATACTTATACTTATAAATAGGCCCTTAGGTATAAAAGTAGTAAGGTTATAATTAATATTTAATCTAAGTAATACTAGCTATTTTATTCTTAATAATATATATTATAAGTATATTATAGTATTATAAATCTCTTACTTTAGTTTAAATTTTAAAGGATGCTATTAGCTAATATAGTAACTTTCTTTTTTTAAATAGTAAGCCTATAAACCTACTTATAAATAGTTACGTCTTATATTTCTATTATTTATATTTAATCCTACTTACTTACTATACTAAAATTCCTTATTTAAGCTATATAGTAATGCTTTTCTTATCTTATAATAAGTATAATATACCTTTAAGGTTAAGGAATTATTATTTTATTTCTTACTTTTTTAGCTAACTTAATATAAATTTATATCTTAATAGCCTTAAGTATAGCTAATCTTTAATTTAACTTATTTCCTTTTCCCTACTTAGTTATTTTAGAACTAAGGTTAGCGTATTTAATATCTTATAATATATAAAATGTCTAATAGCTAATAAGAGTAGTTATATAAGTAGGCAAAGTAGAAGTAAAGGTATAGTAATAGTACTTAGGAAATTACTTAAGAGCTTTAGTTAATAATTTATTTTAAAGATTAGCCTTTTTAATTAAAGTAGCCTATAGCTAAAGGTAATAATTAAAGGCCTAATTAGCTATTTATAACTAATAGTAAAGGCTTAGGTCTACTCTATAGCTAACTTTATAGCTAACTACTAAGCTAAGGCTAACCCTATAGTAGCTAGCTACCTAAAGGTATAGTATAGCCTTATAGGTAGCTATAGAGTAGCTAGCTTTTTAGGGGTATAGCTAGTAGTAGCTACTAAGGTAGCCTATTATTATAAGTAGCTAGAGACTAATATATATACCTAAATCTTATTTATAGTAGCTAAAGCCTTAGTACTAACTATTTATAGCCTAATTTACTCTAATCTTATAGTATAGTAAAGAGTATAGTTACTATACTTAGGTTTAGTATTAATTATATAGCTACTCTGCTTTATAACTATATAGTTAGTTATATAAAAACTAATAGGATAATACTAATATTAATACTAGTAATTATAAGGAGGATAAAGAAGCTAGTATATTTAGTAAGGATAGGCCTTTAGCTAGAGATCCTTAGGGTTTAGTAGTATAGTTCTCTTTATTTTATATAGGATTATATAGTATTAGTAGTATAGTATATATACTATACTTTAGGTTTTAATGCTATAAGGCTATTATATATACTAATAAAGGATGTTTATTATAGTAAGGTAAACTAATATTATCTTTTAATATAACTTATCTTAACTCTACTTATTATAATTATAACTATATATACTTAAGTATATACCTACTTTAGTATATTATATTAAGGCTACTTGTTTATACTTTATATTAGTAGGTTTAAAGTTTTATATAATATATTATTATAGTATAGGATATTTTCTTAGTTGCTACCTTTTAATAGTATTAAAAGTTTATAAATAGTTTAAAAAAGTTATAAAAGGTAATTAAAGAATTTAAAAAGCTTTAAAAAGAAGTAAAGAGTATAAAAATTTTATAAATATTTTTAAAAAAAGTTAAAATTACTAAAATTTATAAGTTTATTTTTTTTAAGAAAAAAATAGTAAAATAGTAATAAAGGGTTTATAGTAAATATAGAAATAATTTAATAGTACTATAAGAAATAAATTAGTATTTATAAGTCTTAAATACTTATATAATGTTTTAAATAATATTAAATATATATATATTTATAATATAAGATAAAGGATTAATAGCCTTTTAGTTAGTAGCTATTAGAGTTAGCTATAGTTATAATACTATTAAGTATATAATAGTAATAAAGGCTTATTAGTAAGGTAGTTTTAGAAATATAAGTAGAGTAATAATAGAGTTACTAACTTAATCTCTCCTACCCTAAAAGGAATAATATAATAGTAAGTAAATATAATACTTCTAGCTATATTGCTTCTTTTTAAGTAAGTAAGTTTTATTCTATATTTACTAATAATAGTATTTATATTTTAGGTATAAAGTAAGAACTATAAGGGTAAGTATAAGAGAGAAGATACTAAAATGTTAGAAAATAAAGTAAGATATATTAAAAGTCTAGCTTAATAATAAAGGTTATAATATAATAAATAGTAGTATTTAAAGATAGTATAGAAATAAATAAAATAAGGGAAATTTATTAAAAATAAGGTAGCTTATTTATAATAGTACTAAAATAAATATAAGAGTATATTGTTTAAAAATTTATTGTATTTTAGGTTATAACTAGCTTATTGCTTTAAAAATATAACCCTTATTAACTTTTAACTCTTATTATAAGAACTTTCTAGTTTTAGCTACTACCTTTCTTTTAGGCTAATATTCTAGTTACTATTAATAATAATATATAAAGGCCTTACTTATAACTATTTATTACTTTATTAATGCTAGCCTATATAGTATTATTGTTCTTTATTAGTGCTTTATAAAGATAAGAAGTTAGAAACCTTTATACTAAATTATATAACTTACTTTTAAGTTAACTACTTAAAAGTATAAAGCTTTTATTATTAGTTAAGGTAGGTCTTAAACTATATTACTATATTACTTTATTCTTTATTAATCTTATTATAATAACTACTTTAATATACTTTTAGATATATAAGTATACTATATGTTGTTTATAAGCTTTTATATTATAATACCTTATATAAAGTCCTACTAGGTATACTAAAGGATATTTAATAAGAGGTAATAGGTTATATTCTTATAGTAGGGCTTTATACTAGTTTTTATAATTTACTTTTAGGTAGTAGACTTAGTATTACCTTTATAGAATAACTAGCTATAGTTATAGAATAACTAGCTATAGCTATAGAATAACTAGCTATAGCTAGGAATATTAAAGGGAATAAAATTAAGTTATAGCTTAATATACTTAAACTATAGGACCTAAAAGAATAAAGTAACTTTTACTATTATTAATATATATTATATAGTAGTAATAAGCCTTAGCTTATTAATTTTATTATTAAAATTAGTATTTATAAGCTAGGGGCTTTTTTATAAGTTATTATATTATTAAGGCTTTAAGTAAGCTTTAGGCTAAGGGCCTTTATACTATATAGGGATTTAATAGCTATATTATTTATCTAACTACTTAGTAGGTTCCTTAAGATTTAAGCTACTAGTACTAAACTATTAAGGCTAGCTTTTGCCTTACTAGTAGTATATACTAAAAGGGGCTTTAATTAGTTAGTAATATAGCTTTAACTTTATAGGTTAAAGTAGGTAGTATATATATTAATCTCTAAGTACTTATAAAGTAAGTTAACTTTTATTATATACTAAAGGGCTTTATTTTTACTAGCTACTATTATTAAAGGCTTAATAGCTACTTATATTAAAAGTTAAATAACTACTAATACTAGATTTAGGCTAAATTTTATTATAATTATAGCTTAAGGACTAGCTACCTTAGGGTATACTATTATTACCTTTACCTTAACCCTTAAATAGTAGGCTGCCTTAGTTTATATTAATACTTTTTTAACTACCTTTTTTTTAGCTTCTTTTTAAACCTTTATA
Source organism: Diaporthe sp. HANT25 (assembly GCA_013435955.1). Lineage (NCBI taxonomy): Eukaryota > Fungi > Ascomycota > Sordariomycetes > Diaporthales > Diaporthaceae > Diaporthe > Diaporthe sp. HANT25. Next base: position 46,922 of record JACBFG010000057.1, on the reverse strand, counting down.
ACTTATACTAAATAACTACTTATATTACTATTTGCTACTAACTTATTTAAGGCCTAATATATTAATAGTAATATAGTGCTATTAATTAATATTATTCTTAAGCTACTTATTAATCTCCTATTAGGTTTTTATAATAAGCTATTTAAACTTATAAGGGGGGCCTTATTAACTAAATATAGTATTAAAGGTAGCTACTTAAGGATTCTTAGTATAGGCTAAGATGCCTTATTAATAAATAAATATAGGGTAAACTATAAATATACTTATTATATAAATCTAACTTACTAAAAAGGTAAGACTAAAATAGTTAAAAAGGTTAAAAAAGGGGAAAGGTTAAAGGTTTTATACTCTTAAGGTCTACTATATAAGTAGTTAGAAAAGGTAAAAGATAAAAAGAAGCTTTAAGGGAAGATAATAAGAGAGTAGTAGTAATTTAAAAGCTTAAGGGTTTAAGTATAGCTAGACTAAAGGTAAAGTTTTAAAAGCTAATAGCCTTTTTAGCTTACTAAGTTATTATAGTATAAGTTAATATAGTTCTTTTAAAAGTAGTAAAAATAGAAATAATTTATAAAGCTATACTTATTAGGAGTAATAGGGAGTAAAAATAATAAGTATTATTAGGATAATTTACTTTAACTAGTATACTAAAGTTATAAGTTTTAAAATATAAGTATAAATATAGCTATTAATATAGGTATAATAGGAGAGGCCCTAAAAGATAGAGTTAAAGTTATAAGTACTTAAGGCTACTAGAAATAAGTTAGCTACTATATAAAGTAATAGTATTAAAGGTAAGGAGGGTATATTAAAAGAACTAACTTTAATTATATTTATACTATAAGCTATATTAACCTTATTCTCTTTATTTTTAAAACTTAAGTAGTAAGGGTATAGTAGAAAATAAGTAATAAAAAGTAAGATATACTTATAAAAGAAAGTATAGATATAAATTAAGTTAATAATAGTTTGCTTTTTAATTTAGTAAGAGTTAATTTTATAAGTACTAAACTAAAGTAATAAATAAATTTATATACTAGCTATTATAGAGATATATAGTTTTTATAAAGTAAAAATAAAGTAGAGTAAAAGGTTAAGTATAGATTTAATTAAGGAGATAAGTAGGAGAGTAGTTTAGCCTAGCTATAATATTAAATATAAGAATATAAGCTTATTAAAGTAAAAAGGGTTATAAAAGGTAAGCTAAAATTTATATATTAATAAGAAAATAAGGTAAAAAAGAGAATTAAGGTTAATTTAATATAGTATAAAATAATTAGCTAAAATCTAAAAATATACTAAATATAATAAATAAGTAGATAGTAATAGCTAGAAGTTTACTTATAGTTTATATACTATACCCTTTTTTAATAAGTATATAGTATATAAACTATAAGTAAGTAAATAAATAATATTTAAAAGAATTAAGTATTATTAATTTCTAAATAAACTACTACTACTAATACTAAAGATATAACTACTTATTAATTTTAGTAACTATATACCTTACTTTTAGCTCTAAATTACTTTTATTACTTAAATAAACTACTTTTTAAATAAAAAGATATTTCTTAAAAATAAGTACTTATAACTAAAAGATAAAAATACTATAAGTAATAAAAAGAGGTACTTATAATATAATTAGTAATTAGGTAAAAGTAAAAAGGCATTATATTTAATATATAATGTCTTATAGTACTAAGTTTATAAACTAGTTTTAAGCTATTAGGTACTAAATAAAGGAATTAAGATAAATAGTAGCCTTAAGAAAGGAGTTCTTTATAAGGGCAATATAATTAAGCTTTAAATTTAAAAGTATTTTATTAAAAAGTAAGTTAAAAAATAATATACTAGCTATTAAGTAGATAAGCTTATATATATACTTAAGGTAGTTAATAATAACTATAAGCTAAACTTAATTAGTTAAACTATATATAAACTATATATACTTAGCTATATACTTATATTATCCTTTATATAAAAAGAAAGCTACTTTATAGCTTAGTAAATATTAAGAAGTAAGCTAGTAGTATTAATATAATAAAAAAGGTTACTAAAAGGGTTTTTAGTAAATTCTAGCTTATAAATAGCTATATTAAAATTAGTAATACTTAATAAAGGGTCTATATATAGTATAAAGTAAAAGGCTATCTTACTCTTAAGCTTAAGCTTAATAAGGTAATTATAGTTAGTATTCTTAATAATAATAATATATACTTATTTAATATTAGTATAAAAGGGTATTATTTTAATATTACTATTAGCTATTATAAATATTTAACTTTAGTTTTTATAAAGGTTATAATATAAAGAGCTATAAATAAGGCTATTAAGGAGCTTAAGTTAAAGACTAAGGAGAGTTAAGTAAAAAAATAAAAGGAATATAAAGTAAGTAGTTAGGTATATAATTTAGTAGAAAGCTAATAAGTAGGTTAAATATAAGGCCTAAGTAAAACTCTACTAGGATAAAAAAGTAGGCATATAAGTAAGGAGTTAAAATAAAAGTTAACTAAAGGTAAAAATTTTATATAAAGGAAAAGAAAACTATACTTTTAATAGTAGTATAAATAAGTATAAGAGAAAGTATCTATATAGGTTAAAAGTTAAAGAAAGTTTATTTAAAAGAAAGAGTACTATAAGAAGTAGGTAAAAGGCTACTAAAAAGGTTAGCCTATATACTTTTAGTTAAAGACTATAAAGTAAGTTTAAAATTAGAATTATATAATAGTATAAATAAAGTTAAAAAAGGATATAATAAATAAAAGACTACTATTTTTACTTTTATACCCTTTAAGGTAAAAATAAGTATAAGTAAGACTTATAATAAAGAGAAAAAAAAAAGCCTTAGCTATATAGTAAGAAAGCTAAGCTAAGTAAGTTTATTACTTAAAAAACTTAATTTAAAAAAAAAGACCTATAAGAAAAGTACTAAAGTTATAAAATTAGACTAAAGGACTTACTTAAAGATACCCTTTTTTTTATTCTAAACTTAAATACTACTTATAAGTACTTAGCTACTATAGCCTTATTAATAATACTAACTTAAAAACTATAAAAGCTTATATATAACCTTTAGCTTTATCTTTAAGTTAACTATATATATAATTACCTAATTACCTAAGTAGCTTTATAAGCTAGCTTTTATTACCTTATTAAGACTTTAAAGTACCCTTAACTTTATAGTTTATATTATTTAATCTTTCTTTACTACCTTATATACCTATAATAGCTAACTTTAATACTATTTAAACTCTTTAGGAAACCTAAATTACCTTAATTACTATTATAGTTATATAAAGTAGTAACTATTACTATTTATTCTTACTTAATACTAAAGCTAGTAAGATACTTAATTAGGGCTTGCTTATTAATACCTTACTAACTATAGCTATTATTAATAATATTATTATAAACCTAAGTTATACTTAGTACCCCTTATAAGACCTTTATATAATAATTAATACCTTAGCTATACTTTATAGTATCTATAAGGAGGTAAAGGAACTTATAGCTAGTATAAAGGATATAGTATATACTTAATTTATTTACTAATAAAGTATTAGTTATAAGGCTAATTAAACTTAGCTAGTAATTATTATTATAGTATTTAATTAGGCTTAAAAAATAATTAATTAGGTAGTAAATATTAAGTATACTAGGCTTCTTTTAAATAATACTAAAGCTATAATAAGGTATAGATATATTATTACTATTTAGGGCTTTCTTCTTAATTTTAAAGCTACCCTTTTAGGCCTAATTAACCTTCTAGTTATAAAATAGTAAGGTACTTTTATAGCTTAATATAATACTATAAGTATTTATATTTTATTAATATTATATTTTTACTAACTCTTTTATAAAATAATATTTTATTTATATATACTATCTTAACTTTTTAGGTATAAGCTAGTACCTTTAAGTATAGTCTTTTTACTTAAAGAGGTTAAAGGTTTATTATAGTAGGTATAATAATAAAGGGATAGTAGTCTTAATAGTTATTATAATTAATAAATAGTAAAGTCCTTAATTTAGGTAGTAAAAGAGATTCTATAAGTTAGATAGTTTAGTTCTACTTACCTATAGTAGATACTTATATATTAAGTAATATTTATATAAGTAGCCTAAACTCCTTCTTTCTCTAGCTTTTTATCCTTAACTTATATACTTAGGTTATAATAATTACTATATAGGCTTCTTATAGGCTTAAATAGTAAGTTTGCTTATTTATTAATAATTATTTTAAAAGATATATTAAACTACTATAGCTAAGTTTTATTAATTTCTATATAAGTAATAAATAGTTATCTTACTTATTACTTTTTTATAACTAAGTAATAACTATATTTTTAAATTAAGGAACTATTAGTAAGGGCTAATTAGGTACTTTAATTATTAAAAAGAGTTGCTTAATAAATTAGCTATATTTTCTAAATATAAATAATAATACCTTATTAAAAATATAAACCTAGTTATAGGTAGAAAATATAATACTAATAAATACTATATTATAATTTAATTTATTCTAAAAGGCCTTATAAAAGTATTATATAGTTAAAAAGATGTTTTAGAACTATATAAAGGTACTAAGGCTAATTACCTTAACTTTTATAAAGGCTAGGTAGTTAATATTAAAATTAAGTTTTATTAAAAGGTTAGAGTTAACTTTAACTTAGAACTTTACTTTTATAACTATAGGATAATAGGAGTATAAAGTATAAATAATTATATTAATATATATAATATATACTTAGGGGTTAAAGTAAATAATAGCTTATTAGCTTATAGTTAGTATATTAATTCTCTAAAGATACCTAAGGTACTTTAATTAAACTTACTTACTAATAAGTAGTAGGCTATAAATAGTTTTACTAATAAGGAATTTATTTTTACTAAGGAACTAATAGTTTATATATAGCTTAAACCTAATATAAAAGCCTTTAAAAGGTAGCAATAAGTATAAATTTAGGCTAGTTTTAATATTAAAGATAAAAATAGCTAGTATATAGATAATATTCTTAATAATCTTATAAATAAGCTTTAAAGGAAGTCTTATAGTAGTAAGTAGCTTTAAAAAAGTACCTATAGCTAAATAACTAGCTTTAATTTAGATAGTAATAAAGAGTTAGTAATACCTTTAGTAAATTAAGGCTTAAAAATTATATAACTTTTAATAGTACTATAGCTACTATAGCTAAGGTTTATAAAATAAAGCTTAGTATTAGCTATATAGAACTAAGTACTATAAATAGTAGGTTAAGTTATATAAAGGAAGGATAATAGTTAAAAAGTTTTTTAGAGTATTAAATAAATAAATACCTAGCTTTTTATTACTAATAAAGGCTTAAAAAAGTAGTTAAAAATAATAGCTAGCTTAATTTATTTAAAAAAAAATAGTGCTTTTATAAGAAGGCCTATAATATAAAGAAGGTAAGTATTTTAAAAATATTAATATTAAAAAATAATAGTAAGTAGGTAAAAAAAAGGTAAAAAGAAAGAGTAAAGAATTTAAGCTAAAGCTTTTTAAGTAATCTTATACTCTTTACTAGTAAAATAGCTTTCTTTAGTGCTTAAGTATTTAATAGTAAGGTTCTTTAAAACTTTTAACTTTAAAAAATAGTACTTTAAAGTAAGTAGTAGATACTTTATTATAGTAAAGTTAGGCTACTATTTTAATACTAATAGCTATTTTTACTTAAAAAAGTAAGGCTAGCCTTATACTAAAGGGTAAAAACTATAGTAAAATCTTTATACTATAACTTTAAGATCTTATCTTTTAAGGTATTACTAATATATAATAACTTACTAAAAATATTACCTTATAATATAGTAGGCCTTCTTAATAAAAACTATATACCTTATAATATACTTACTCTTTCTTATTAAGGCTATATTAATACCTTTAGCTATTATTTTTCCTTTTACCCCTTTCTTCTTTACTATTCCCTAAGTACCCTAATTAGGCTTAAGTACTTAGCTTTAGCCTTTAACTTAGGTATACTTAAGTATCTTATATAATAGCCTTATTCCTTAGAAATATACCTAATATAATACCCCTATATTACCTTAATATTAATACTAAGTAGCTTTATAGCTTATACTCCTTTTATTAGGTAAAGGACTTATTAAGCTAGGCCTATATTAGTATTATTTATATTATACTATATATAATAATAAGGAAGGGGGGGGGTAGTAGTTAAAGGTAGTATTAACTATTTAAGTAATAATAAATATAATAGCTTAAAGCTATATACTAATATATTACCTTAACCTATATATAACTTTAGTATATTAAATTAACTTTAATACCTAAAACTAAAGTTAATATTATTTACCCTTTAGGTTTTAAGAAAATATAAATATAAGGGGGGGGGGGTAAAACTTTATTATTACTTAAAAGTAGCTCTTAAGTAACTTTATTTAATTTAATAACTTATATAACTTAAATATTCCTTATACTAATATAGTATAAAATTAATATAGTATAGATTACTATAGCCTACTTACTATTATAGGCTTAAAGCTATAATATATAGTATATTTAATAACTAACTTTATTTATACCTTTTCTTAATACCTATACTTAATAAAATATAACTAATATAAAGGCTAGTATAAAGTAAAACTTATCTTACTTTATAAGTATATATAAGTTAATAATCTTTATAGTATATTAAAAGATTACTACTTAAGTAGCTTACTATATATTAGGGTTATTATTAGGCTAGTATAAGCTAAATAGCTATTTAAGCTACTACTTAAATATTATCTTTAAGTACTATAAGCTATAGTTACTATTTATATACTAGTTAATATTATATAACTTTTACTAAACCTATTTATTATTTACTAAGTAGGGTATATACTTTATAATAGTAGTAGCTAACTTATAGTAATAAGCTAAGGTATTATTTTTATACTTAAGCTATAAGTTTATAATATTATAAAACCTATATTAGTTAGGTTTAAACTAGGCCTTATTATTAATTAGTACCTTATAAGGTATATAAGGTAAGGTATAGTAAATAAAGCTATTTTAAATGTCTTTTATTTACTTATACTATAGGTTAGTAATAGCTATATATATACTTTTAGTTTTAATTTTAGGGATAAGCTTATAAAAGTAATAAGCTTACTTTTTAGTATTATATATAAATATCTTTAGGGTAAGGTTAATAATGCCTATAAGGTAAAGGAGTATAGCTAAACTATTTATAAAGTAAGTAGTACCTTAATAAATAAACTAATAGTAGGTATAAAGAACTATATAGCTACTATAGGTAAGTAGGGTAGTTAGTTTATAAATAAAATATTAAGTTATAGGGTTTTTAAAGTTATTAAAAATATTTATTACTATAATAATTAAGATACTATAAGGGAAAAGGGCTTATATTATATTAATATATACTTAGGATTTAAACTTAATTATATTTATATAGTAGAACTATATAGTATTCTAAACTATAGAATTTTTAGTTACCTTATTATTAAGTACTTTATTAGTAAGGTTTAATATAGGTATATAGTAGTTAATACTAATAATATTAGCTAAGTTTAGTATTAAGGAGCTTAATACTTAATATATAGTAACTATAAAAGTACTATATATATAGCCTATATATAGAATGCTAGTCTTATTAGCTTAGAGCTAAAGCTTATTAAGTAGGGTAGTATTTTTTATACTAATACTACTCTAGCTTATAGTCTTAACCTATTAGTATACTTTTAGTTAGCCTTAAGGGAGCCTTTAATAGGGTTATTACTACTATTAGTTATTTATAGCTAAAGCCTAAACTAAGTTAATTAGCTATATTAGGTTTTTTCTTATATATTTATAACTTACTATTTAGTATAAATAACTTATTAGTATTATTGCTTAAAAAAGGTAGGCTCTCTTTAAGTTTTTAATAGGTACTATTTAGTTATTATAAGGCTATACTAAGTATAGTATTAGGTTAGTTATAGGTTTTTAAAGTATTAAGGTATTAAGTACTATATACTTAAAATAAATAAAATACTACTTTTTATAAGGTTACTATAGTAGAAGTATATTATAGTAAAGTTAAGTTTAGTAGAGATAGTATAGGTATACTACTTTAACTTAGAAAAGAAGAAAATAGTAAAAAATAAAGATATATAATATAAGGTTATTTACTTTTAAGGGGTACTATATAAGTAATTATATACTAAGTAATAAGCTAGAAAGGTTTAAAGAGGCTACTTTAATAATAATAATTACTTAGTTAATACTTAGGTAAAAGTCTTTATATATAGCTAAAGAGGAAAAGTATATAAGTTAAGTAGGTAGGTAAGAATATAGGTGTATATTAAGGGTGTACTATTAGTATAGGGTAAACTAATACTTATATAGTAATTATATATAATACTATTTACTACTAGCTGCTTTTTATATATTTTAAATTGCTTTACTCTTACTAATAAGTACTAAGCCTTTTATTTTAGACTAAATATATAAAATAAGGCTAAAAGTAAGGGCTTTAGGTTACTAGTTAATATAAAAGTAAGGAAAAGGAAGTATAAAGAAAGGTTTAAAGTAAAAAAAGAGTAGTAAGAATTATAAAAAGGCCCTTATAGGTAGTAAATAAAAAGCTTGCTAAAAGGCTAATATAAGTATTAAGTATAGTTAAAGTTATCTTTTAATAAAATAATAATAGCTTAATACTAATATATTACTATAATAGTATGCTAATATTTATATAAATTATAGGTAAGTTAGGTAATAATAAAAAGAAAAGCCTTTAGGCTTATAGCTAGTACTAAATAGCTTATAGGCTAAAGAGGGGAGCTTATTTAATAAAAATAATAAGGCTAAACTAAACCTAACTAAGTTAGCTAATAGTATAATAGATATACTTTTTATAAATACTTAATATAGCTTACTTACCTTATACTACCTATTATAGCCTATTAATATGCTTTTTATAAACTTTATATATACTTTTTAAGCTAAGAAAGTAAGCTAAGAAGTAAAGGTTTTACCCTATTATTATTTATATCTAGCTTAAACCCTTATGCCTATTTCT
>JACBFG010000057.1:7129-37862 GCA_013435955.1 Diaporthe sp. HANT25 | reverse complement strand
CCCCCCCCCCCTTTAGATTACTTCTACTAAACTTTAATATAGTAATACTCCTTCTCTTCTTTACTATATTTAGTAAATAAGGGCTTTTTAAAATAAATACTTCTAACCTTTTATTGCTATACTTATACTATTAAACTTTAAATACTTAACTTTAAGCTATATATTATAATTAAAATAGTAAATAGTAAGCTAGCCTTTAAGCCTTACTTATTCTTTAAAAGCTTAATTATTAATATAGAAAAAAGTACTATAGCTTAGTACTGCTTTAATATTATCTTAAAGACTAGTAAAAGGTATAAAATATAGCTTTAAGTTAGCTTATAAAGAATAGCTAGTACTATTAATATTATTATTTATAAGATAAATAATACTTTAGCTTTAATTACTAATATAAAGATAGTAGTTAAAAAGATAAATAGTATTATTTATAATTATAAGCTTTTAAAAAGAACTATAATAAGTAATATTACTTAAATAAATTCTAAATATTAACTATATATATCTTATACTTATTTAATAGTTATTAGCTTTTTACTATTAGGTTTATCTTTTTAAATTTTTAGAAACTATTATAAAAGGTACTTATTATTAACTTTAAGGCCTTTCTTTTTAATTTTAAGCTTAATAAGAAAAAGGTAAGCTATATTAGTATAGTAACTAAGTATGCCTTAAATAAAGTAGAGTAGTTAGCTTAGCTAGTTTATAAACTAAAAGATTATAAGGTTAATAAGGTATCTAATAAAAGGAAGAACTTAGTATACTTTTCTAGCCTATATAGCTTAGTATAACTAAATTAATAATAGTATATAGAACTTACTTACTTTTAACTTAATTAATATTCTTTTTAAGTTATAAAATAAGGGCTTTTAAAGTAGTATATTTATATAAGCTATATTTAGTAAGTAAGTAGGAATCTTTAAAAGAAGATATAATAATAAAAACGCTTAAATGTATATAGGTAGTATTTACTAAGTATAGAATAAATAGTAAATTAAAAATAAATATATATTTCTACTTTATATATTTTATAACTAATAAGGCTCTACTTAATTACTATAATATTATTACCTTATTATACTATTAGAGACTATAGCTATAGTTTAATAAGTACTTTCCTCTTTAGTACTATAATATAATCTTTAGGAAAAAGCCTATAGAAAACCTATATATTTAAGCTAGCTAAGTATAAAAGCTTAACCTAATACTAAATAAGGGTAGTCTATATATAGTAGCTAACTTTAAGTCTAAATAAAACCTAAACTAAGTACTATAGGTACTTAAGTAGCTTATTTAGTATTTAGATATTATTTCTAAGTATTAGATAGCTTTAAAATATATTAAAATATTAAAAAGAACTTATTAACTTAATTTAGCTAAACTAACTTAAGTAAGGTAATTTCTTACTTTAAGGTTTTAAATAAATAGTTATACTTTTTATTCTATTTATTTTTATAGTAAAGCTTAAAGTAGGCTATATATCTTTAGTACTTTTAACTTAGTATAATTAAATACCCCTTAAATAAGTAATATCTATTCTCTTTATATCTCTTATATTTCTTTATTTACTTTATATTATACTTAGCTATTATTAATACTTATAACTAACTATAAAGCTTTAGCCTTAAAAGCCTAGTGTCCTTAAAATATATTTACCTTCTTATTATATTAATTTTAGTTATATCCTTTAGTACTAAAACTATAATATACTTAGCTAATAAGTAAAGTAGTATCTTAATTATACTAATATAGTTAAATCTTTTACTAGGTTTATATTTAAATTAATTTATAGCTTTTTTAAGCTATTTAATATTATTACTACTAATCTTAAGAATAACTTATTTATAGTTATTATTTTTATTATAGCTAATAAACTATACTAACTACTTAATAAGTACTTACTTATTATTAATAAAGGTATTTATCTTTTTCTTTTTTTAATTTAATTTAAATATAGGTTAAACTATAGTCTTTTTTAAAAATATTAGTAATTAAATATTTAGCTATACTACTTTAATAACTTATAATCTTTTTAAAAAAAAAGTAGGTTTACTCTTTTTTATAAATAAGCCTACTTAGGGTTAATTAATAGAGTATAATAGTTCTTAGTTAGAGAAGTTTAAGGAGGGGGGGGTTTTTTTTTAGACTACCTACTTAAAGCCTTATTGCTTTAAAATCTCTTAAAGGTAAGCTATATTCTTTTTTAAGTATAAGCTAAAAGTAACCTTACTATTAAACCTATAGTTAAAGGAATTACTACTAATAAGACCTTTATTAACCTTAAAGGCTAGCCTTTTTGCCTTAATAAAGCCTTTTACTAATTAGTTCTTAAGGCCCTTAATAGCCTTATTAGAATACTAAATAATATAAAGAGGGTTTAATAGTAATTAAATATACTTACCTTTTACTACTAGCTTAGCTATTTAGTATATTTTACTATTAGGACTAAGGACTTACTTATTAAGCTTTACTCTTTTTTTTATCTTATCCTTATATTACTTAAGAGAATAGTTTTATATAGTTATAGGGACCTTAGAGTTTATTCCCTCCTTTTTCTTACTTATAATTTACTTATTAGATCCCTATAACTGCCTTTTTAAGTATAAGTATATAAGGGTTTTATACTTCTTTTATTATTATTAATAGCTAATATTAATTTAGTTATAAATAAATTTAGTAACTTATTAATAGTAGCTATATTATATTTAATACTATCTTTCTTTTTTTAAAGTTACTAAGAAAAACTTTAGTACTATATTTTAGGGTAGTTTAATTAGTCTCTTATAGCTTTTTTATTCTTTTACTTTATTAGCATTTATACTCTTAACTATATTATTATTTAGAGCTATTTTTATTTACCTAATTTATATAATCTTCTTCTTTATACTACTTTTTATTATTAATTAAAAGTAAAGAACCTTTTTCTTTTATTTAATATAATAAGCTTAAAATAAAGCTAATAGGTTTTAATATAAGTTAAAGTTAAAATTAAGAATAATAACTATATCTATAATTACTAAGTTAATTTCTTTACTACTAGTATATATTAATAAAAGAAAAGCAAAATAGTTAAGGCCTAATTTATTAAATAAGTTAATATATTTTTATTTATTAAGGCTTATAATATAATAGTTATATTTATAAAGCTTAGGGGATATTTATTTTAGTAAGATAAGCTTAGTAAATGCCTTAATAAGGTTATAGTATATAATAGTTTAATTTATATTCTTATCTTTAATAGCTTTACTATAAAGAAATAAGTAGCTAAGATACCTTTATAGCTATATAAGAATATTATTTAAGCTACTATATTTAGTAAATCTAAGCTTTATATTTATAAATCTTATATAAATAAGCTTAAAGTTCCTTTTTATAATTAACTTATAAGGCCTTTCTTAGATAACTAATATAAAGAGTAATAAAATAATTTATACTATTAATAGTAGGAATTTTAATATAGTAGCTTTAATACATTAAAGAAAGTAAGGCTTAATTATCTTATAAAGCTTTATAATTTTATCTTTTATAAGCTTAGTATACTACTTATTAAGATATTTTATATTTTTTAATAGTTTAATAAATTATAAAAGGTTAAAAAGTTTATACTTATTATTTTAAAGTAGTATACTAATAAGGAGTAGCTACTAAGGAGCCCTTATAAAATAGAGCACCCTATAGGGTAGGCCCTTATTATTCTTAAGCTATTAACCCTTATTAGTAATTATATTAATTTATTAAATGCCTTTAAAAAGATTTTTAGTATAACTATTCTAAATAAAGTTATATAACCTAATAATAATATAGGCCTTAATCTTTCTTATATTATTAAGGAACTAATTAGTACTAATATACTAAGTACTATAGCTCCCTACTACTATTATAATATATAATATATATATATAGGGCCTGTTTTATAATTTCCCTTTTACTAATTAGGAATAGCTTTAAGCTAGAGCTAGGGTATAAGCTAGTAGGGGCTATTAGGGTATTAGTAGATTTTAGAACTAAAAAGTATAAGCTATTTATTTTTTCTTTTATTAACTATATTCTAAATAGAAGTAGTATTATTTAGGATTTATTTTAGATTACTAATTATAGTACTATAAAAAGGCTACTATAGCCCTTATATAGGTTATAAAGCTTTAAATATAATATAACTTTTTTAAGGTAGGGTATAGAGTAAGAATACTATTACTCTAACTAAAACTAAATATCTCTTTAGTTAGGTTTTAGCTTATTTATTATTATAGGTTAGCTAGAAAATAAGTTTTTAGTTAGCTAAATAATAAGGTAATTAATAATTATTATAAGAGTAAGAACTTACTTTTACTTTAACTAAAACCTAATATCTTTATAATTAGATATTAAATTATTAACTATATATTGTTTTAAAGATAATGTCTTAGTTAGCTATATAGCTAAGTAGTTAGTATTTATTATAGTTAAAGTAAAGTAGTAGGGTTTTAAGTATATATAGATTTTATACTCTTACTATTATTATATAAGGTATTAAAGAGATAATATATTTTTTATATAAGTAGTTATATTATATAAGAAGGTTATAGTACCTTATTAAAAGTATTATATTAAGGGTATTTTAAAGAGGGGGGGCTAAAATACTTAGCTAGTAACTTTATAAGGTTTTATAATATTAGGGCTACTATACTTACTATAGCTATAAAGTAAGAGAGAGTAAAGGCATATAGATGTATAGGTAGTGTATAGTTAGGAAATATTAAGACTTGCTATATATAAAAAATTAAAAAGAAGTTAGGTAATATTATAAGATTAATATAGCTAGATTATTTAGCTTAAATATATTATTATTTAAGAATATACCTACTTATTATTATACTAAGCTAACCTACCTTTTTATTTCTTACTTATATAACTTAAGCCTCCTAGTTTATTATTTATAATATTATACTATTTAATTATGCCCTCTAAGTAAGTAGTATTAAGGGTATTTACTACTAACTACTTATCTTATAAAGAAAGAAGTAATCTTATTTATATATATACTTTATAGTAATTATAAAACTATAGCTTATTTACTAATTAGGGACTTTTTTCTTTAAATAATTAGCTTATTCTACTTTTATAATAAAGACCTATACCTTAAAAAGGTAAAAGGATGCTAATAATTACTCTTATATAATTCTACTTAGGCCTATTATAACTAGTACTATTTATAATACTACTATAGCTTAAGTATTAAAATAACCTAACTTATTTATAATTAATAAGAGTAATAATAGCCTCTTAATAGCTAAAAAGGGTAAAAAAAGGTATAATAGGCTATTAAAGACTAATAATAGCCTTATAATAACTAAAAAGGCTAAAGGTAGGTATAGTAGGCTACTAAAGAATAATACTAATACCTAGTAATTCTAGAAAATTACTAGTATATTAAGGAGCATACTAAGGAGTATATTAGGGAGTATACTAGAAAGTATACTAAAGAGTAACTCCTCTTCTACCTATAAGCTAACTTAAGCTATATATAGGCTAATATACCCTCTACTACTACCTTTAGCTATAGCTATCTATATTGCCTATACTAATAAGGTAAATAGTAATATAGTAGAGGATTAACTCTTTAGCCTAAGTATATTAAGCATTCTTTAAATATAAATAAAAGCTCTTAGTTTAATATTTAATATAGCTAAAGTAGGGCTAAGTATATTTAGGCTTTAGTATTCTAAATAATATAAGCCCCCCTACCTTTATACTTAATACTAAGTCTTTAACTATTAACTTATTATAATACTTATAATATACTAGTATTATATATAAACTTTAATAATAAAATAATAATTCTACTTAGCTTAAATAGAAACTAATATAAGAATAATATAAACCTAAATAATAACTTTAATAGTATTTAGAGCCCTAAGCTAATTAATACTATATTTAAGCCCTAGCTAAATACTAATAATACTAACCTACTATATTATTTTTATATAAGATTAAATTAAAATAAGATTTATAATTAAGTATAAAAGCTAAAGAATAAGGCTATTTATCTTATTTAGTACCTTATTATTATTACTAAAATAAGCCTAATTATATATCCTAATAAAGCCTATAAGTAGTAAAAAGTAAGGTATAAGGTATATTTTATAGCCTATATAAAACTAAAGGCCTTATAAAACTTACTATATAGGTTTCTAAATAAAGACTAAGTATATAACTATAATATTAGCTTTTACTACTATAGTTATATAAAACTACTTCTTCTTAAGTCCTATTAGAAGATATAGTAGTAGACTCTTTTTTTAGCTTATATATTAAAGTACCTCTTCTTAAGGACTAGTAGTCCTAAAAGTAACTTTTAAATATACCTTTATAAGAAAGATATTAGTATAGAAAAGCTATAAGCCCTTATTTATAATATTAATAGCTTTATTTTTATCTTAAATACTCTTATATTATTTAGAGTAAAAATCCTATTTATACTAATAATTAACTAAAATACTAATATTAAAAGAAACTTTTACTTTAAGTTAGATATTAATAATAAAGGTATATAAATTAAAGATATTCCCTATATCTTATTTAGCTATATAAAAGGAATAAAAATAAGTAAGACCTTTATCTTTATAATCTTTTTTAAAGTATATAATAAGGATACTATTTAATACTAAAAGGAACCCTTATTTCTAAAAGACTTAGTATACTAAAAGCTAATTAACTAATATATTCTTTTAGCTATTATATAGACTTAAAATAAGTAGTAGTAAAATACTACTATTTATTTAGCTAAAAAGGCTATATTAGTATTATAGGTACTTAAGGAAAGTATAAGTAGGGTTAGTACTATATAAAGCTTTATTACCCTTAAAGAGAACTAACTACTAATTATTATAATATTAATAAAGAAAAACATTTTAGCTCTAAAAAAAAGTACTTATAGCTATTTTTAGAATTCTTTATTTTACTTAAATACTAAAAATCTTAAGAAAAAGATATTTATATTTAGGCATCTCTTAATTAAAAGAATACTTAATAAGTAAAAAATAAAATATAAGAATAAGTACTTTAATATTACTAAAGCATTTTAGTACTATATAAATATTAGGTTTAAATACTTTATTAGAGACAACTTATTATATTATACTATACTTCTTACTTACTCTTACTACTAAAATAATATTATATTATTTATTAATAGTAATATTAAAAAGATATTCTTTTTTAATAAGGCTAATAAAGTAGCTACCTTTAAAGTATTACTACTTACTATAGTATACTACTTAGTAATAGTATAAGGTAGGCTAATAATAATAAGATACTACTTTATTAATAAACTTTATAACTACTAGAGTATTACTATAAAGCTTAAAAAAATAAGCCTACTTTAGTAATTTAGTCTTAACTACTTTTAGTTATATTATACTAGTAAGAGGATATAATAAGATGCTAACTTTAAGGTCTTCTTTAATAGTAATATTAAGTACTTAGGCTATAGTAAGAAGGTATTTATTAGGGAATTTAGAAAAAATAATATAGCTTAAAAAGATATATAGTAGGCCCTATATAAAATAATAAAATGCTTCTTTACTTATAGTATAAAACCTCTTTAATTAGGCTAGCTAGTAAACCTATTAAATATATAAAATATTTTAATAAATATATTAGGTAAGTAAGAATAATACCTTATATACTTTTAATATATAAAAATGTAAGTTACTTATTATCTTAAGGGACTACTTATTAGTAAAGAGTATACTTATTATACCTAGCTAGTACTAAGGGTCTTAAAAGATGCTACTTATATAATATTTAGAAATAACCCTTTTATATTAAGTAATATTTCTAATTATTTCTTTTTAGTAAACTAATTAGCCTTCTTTATTATCTTTAAAGATAACTACTTTAGATTTATTATAAGTATAGTTAATAAAATCCTATAAATAATAAACTCTTTAGCTAGCTTTATTTAAAATAAGAAATATATAAGGAATAAGGTTACTATAATATACTAAGTTTTATTTTAGTATCTTTAGCTATTTAGTAGTATAATATTCTATAATAACTATTTAAAACTCTATTAATTTATATTAAGAAGAAATAATAGATTAACTATTAGCTTTAGTTTTAAAGAATTTATATAAAAGAGGGGTTTTATATTCTTCTTACTAAAGACCTTTAATTAAAAGGCCTTAAAGCTTATTAATAAGAACTATAAGAGTTTAGTAGGGTTTTTATAGCTACTATATTAATATTAATAGGTTAAAGAAGGTAAGTAAACTAACTTAGTTTATACTATTTTTAGCTAGCTAAAAAAGGTTCTCTACCTTAATAACTACTTATAATAGTTTTTATTTTAGATAAAGGTATTTATTTATAAGTAGCTAGCTAGTATTCTTATTTACTTATTTTAGGTATATTTAATTAGTAAGCTATATAGGGTTATTATTAGTATAAATCTACTATATATAATTAAGAAGGAAATAAAAAAGAATACCCTTAAATACTTATTTAAGGTACTTAATAAGTTTATATTAAAATATAAGAATAAAAAGTAGTGCCTTAGTAATATAAAGGGTAATAAGATAGTAAAGCTATTTAAGACTACTAAAGGGATTTTTAAACTTCTATAAATAGCTTATAATTACTTTAATTATAAATACTAAAATAATACTAAATTTTATAAATAATATAGTTATATTTATTAGTACTTAACTATTAATGCTACTAATTAATATAAGTAGCTATAAGAGAACTTTAATATTATTCTATAGTATTAGTTCTTTTAATTTTATATTATAATTAGTTATTCTAACTTTAATAATATTATATTTATAAGTACTACTAAGATATATATAAGATCTATTTAAGTCTATTAGATACTACTTATAATACTTAAAATTAGCTAAAAGTTATTTTTTTAGCTATATAAAGAGCTAAGAAGAGTATTTATTTATTATAAATATCTTAGGCTTAAAAGTAAGAATTATAATAAGTACTAAAAACTAGTATTAGCTATTAATAAAGATATTTAGTATTATATAAGCCTAAATAATATAAAGGAGTATTATATAAAATAGAAAATTAAGTAATATACTTCTTTAGGTAAATAATTATATAGTAATAAAGTTTTATCTTATACTATAGTTATATATAATAAGTAAGTATAAAAGTTATAATATAGACTTTAATAAACTAAATTTATACCTTAAGCCCTTACTAGCTAGCTAAAATAGTATATTTAGTAAGCTTATAGTAAAATACTAGGTATAAAGAGAAAAAAGGGGAGTTTAGTAGCTTTTAAGTATAGGTATACTAAATAGGATTTAATAAATACTTTATATAATTTTTAACCCCTACTTTAATACTTATTTATACTTAAGTAAAAATGTTTTAAAATTTATAGTAAGTTATTTATATAATTAAGTCTCTTATTTAATTAAGTCTTATTTAAGTAAGAATACTTAAGCTATTAGTTCTTAACTATACTTTTTTTTTATTTTTAATATTTATTTTTAGCTAAAAGTATTTAAAATCTTTACTATAATATTTATTCTTACTTAGCTATCTTACTACCCTTAAGAATATTACTAGTATTAAGTACTAAGTAAGCATTTTATAAGTAGTTTCCTAATAGCTATAATATAATAAATCTTAATAAGTAAGGAGTATAGTATAGGCTATATATACTATATAATAGTATATATATATAGATTATACTCTTTTTAAGCTAAGTACTATTAGTAAGGTTGCTTTAGGCTATATTTAAAAAACAAGTATAAAAGATTTAGGGCTTTAAAATAAATAATAATAATAATCTATACTTTAACTAGCTAGCTCTTATACTATAGGAATTTCTTAAGATATATAATATTTATATATAGCTAAGGGTTATATATATTTTTAATATTAATAAGAGAAAAAAGTATAGTTGCTTTAGGATATTTTATTAGGGCTAGAAATAAGGATACTTAATTCTAAATAATAATATAATTAGTGCTAAATTAGTTATAGTATAGATCTATAGTAATAATAAGAGGGTAAGTAAATAAGCTAACTTAATATAAAGAGGTATTAAGCTAGCAATATAAGGTACTAGTCTTTTAGGGTAAGTAGGAGAAATAAAAGTAGATAGTAAATATATAGGTAAAATAATAAAGCCCCTTAAAGGCATTTTTTAAGGTTTAACTATATAGTAAAATAATAAGAATATTAAAGTATTAGCTCCTTATATAGTATAAAGTTTATAGTCTTTTAACTAAAAGTAATTAAAGTTTACTAAACTATACTATAAACTTAAGTAGGAATTTATTATAAGTTATATCTTATTTAGCTTATAAAATTAATATTACTTTATACTTATAGCTAGTACTACTTTACTTTAACTATTTTTTTTTTTTAAGTAGGGTTTTTCTTTTATATACTATTTATATTTACCTTATATAATACTAAATTTACTATAAATATAAGCCTAAATGTATTAGTTTTATTATAAGGATTTATTTAAAGGTAGCTTATTTATTATCCTTTAGCTTATTATAAAGGATATTTAAGGCTAAAGCTATATTAAACTAATCTATACTACTATTAATACTATTTTCTTATAAGATACTACTATTAGTATATATAGGCTATATAATAAGTTTACCTCTTAGTTTATAGGGTTATAAAGCCCTTATACTAATATAGGCTACTATAAATAGCTAACTAAATAAATTAGATCTTTTACTTAAAGAGTATTAACTATTATAGCCTATAAGTAGTACTATAACTAGAACTTTAAGCTTATAGCTAATTAAAGCTAGCCTTAGTATTATTATTATAAGGGTACTTAAAGCTTTTAATTTAAGTCTCTTATAAGCTATAAATAGTAGTAACTATAAGTAATAAATTACTAAGGTATAAAGGATATTTAAAAAGGCACTTAGGTAGGTAGCTAGCTTATATAGAATACCCTTAGTAAGTTATAAGGGCCTTAATACCTTATATAAGTAATTTACTAAAGATATATATAGTATCTTTTACCTAGCTATATTTAAAAGGCTTATTAAGTATAGTTTTAGTATTAAAGATAATAGTACTACTACTATAGTTTATTTAAGATTAAAGGATAAAAATAATAGTAACTTTATAAGAGGTAAGAAAGATAAGCTTAAGCCTTTTAGTAGCTATTTTTTTTTAAAGAAGGCTAGTAATAGTAAGCTTTAGAATATAGTTAAGAGCTATAAAACTATACTATATATTTTTTTTTTTTATTTCTTTTTAACCTTTTTAATATACTATAAAAAATAAGTATTATAACTCTTTAAATAAGCTATACTAATAAAAATATTTTTACCTTTAGTATTAAAACCTTTAAAATAAAAGACTTACTTACTAATATTAAATTATAGTAGTTTAGAATTTAATACCTAAATTTCCCTTAATAGTAAAATAAGATACTATAAACTTAAAAAGGTTTTAAAAAAAGATATTAAGATATATATTTTATATAATTAGGCTATATTTATATAGTCTTTTTAGATACTTAGGATAAAAAGTATAATAGCTAAGGAGATAAAGATTTACTAAGTTAATATATTTAAGTAAGTAGTTAATTTTACTATTAAAAGCTATAATAAGGATAAAGAAAAATACTATATAAAAGTTTAATACTAGCTTAATATATATACTAATAACTAAAAAGGGCTTAAGCTTAAGCTATAAGTAAAGTAAGATATATAAAAGTAGCTAAATAGTAAAATAAATAAATAAAGAGCTTTAAACCCTAGAATTACTAATAAATAAGCCTAGTAAATAATATTTAACCTTATTACTTATATCTTCTTTTTAGCTTAAGTATAGGCCTTTAAGATTATAAAAAGTATAATAAAGGTATTAAGGGTATAATTTACTATAATAGAATCCTTTAAATAAAAGTAGACTATAATAAATAAATTTAAGGATATTATAGCTATTATTAAGGATTATATATATAAAAAGGCTACTAGTAGTAGTTGCCTAATTATTAATAAAGAGGTTAGAAATAGAGTTAAAGACTTATTATTAAAGGTAAAAAAGTATAATAAATGCCTTAAAGAAATCTTACTCTATATAAAGTATAAGATGTATTATTTTAGGCCTAAAATTGCTCTTATTAAGTTCTATTAGTACTATAATTAAATTAAGAACTATAATATATACTATAGCTTACTATAGTAGTATAAGACTAAACTATATATTATTAACTTTATCTTAAAGATATAAAGAATAAAGCCTAAATTTAGGCTTAGTATAAGTATAAAGACTAACCTCTTAATATATATTTACTATAAAAACTATAAAAATAATAGTACTAATAATAAATTATATACTAAATATAAGTAGGTCTTAATATAAATAAGCTATACCTTTCTTATAGTAAGAATCTAAAAGTACTTTAAATATAGTATAGTTGCCCTTTTAAGTAAGAATATTTATAACTTAGCTAGTTAATTATTTAGTAAAGATAATAAAAATAAAAGTAAATTTAGCTAGAATAAAGGTTTAAAGATAAAAAAGGTTTAAATATAAAGTAGGAAAATAAACTATATAGCTAGTTAACTACTTAGTAAAAATAATAAGAATAAAAGTAAGCCTAAATAAAATAAAGGTTTAAAGATAAAAAAGATTTAAATATAAGGTAAGAAGATAAGCTATATAACTTAATACCTACTTATTATTAATAAAAAGAAGTATAGTAGCTAGCTAAGTATTATACTAGAGGATATATAAGAGCTTATTTACTAGCTTATTATAAATCTTAAAATAAATAAAAAGAAACTTAGCTTATAAGTAAGATGCTCTTTAAAGGAGGACCTAAATAAGCTAGACTTTAATATAGAGCTTAATTATACCTTAAGGATACTTAAAGCTAGTACTATAAGTAATATAAAGAATAGTAATATAAAGATATTAAAGAGATAGGGAAAATAGTTATATTCTTTAATAGCTAGTAATAGTATAAAGACTAAGTTAGGTAAACTTAAAAGGCTTAAAACTTATTATAAGTAAGTTAACTTATTAGAATAAAAGGCTTATAAGATTTATTTAAATAATAATAATAAGAATATATAGTTTAGTAAAGGGAAATAGTAACTATAAAGTAAAAGGGGTAATAAAATTATACTCTTTAAATATAATAAGCTATTTAGGAATAACTATAAGGGCCTATATTTTATTAAAAGTTTTAATAGTTTTAATAGTTTTAAAGATAAAGAGGATAATAATAAGAGTAAGGGTACTAGTAGGTTTAATAGTAGTAATAATTCTAATAGTAATAATAAGTTAAATAGTAGTAATAGTTCTAAGTAAAAATATAGTAATAATACCCTTAGTTAGAATATAACTTCTTTTTTAGTTTATATACTTAATAAGCTACTTACTTATTCCCTATTTATTCCTTAAATAGTATATTAAGAGGTAGAATAGTATAGTTTATTTTTTTTTTTTTTTTACTTCTTTAAGTTAAAAAGGCTATAAAATCTTATAAGCCTTTATAAAAACTATTATCTCTTAGTATAAATATAGCCTTATATTATAAGAAACTCTTTTCTTTATAAGTTATTTATTAAAGGTATATAAAATAGGATTTTTTAGTAATTACTTTTACTACTTAAATATTATATATAATAAGGTATTTTAAATTACTAAGCTAAGTTTTTAGCTAGCTAGCTAAGAAATCTTTATAATTTAAAACTTACTTACTAGAGTATTAACTAGTAGTTTAAGTACTATTACTATAAGTTAGGTACTTTACTCCTTACTTAATAATAAGTATTTACTAGCCTAACTAACCTTATATAGCTTAATAGCTAATTTTATACTTATAAAGGTTAGTAACCTTAACTATATAACTATAAGCCTAACTAAGTTAGTTAAATTAGTAGTAAAATGCCTTAGTAAAATTCTTAGTTAAAGCTATAAATATATATACTTACTACTTAATCTCTAGCTATATTAGGTAGCTTTATAATTAACCTAGTAGTAGGTTATTTTAGGTTAAAAATATTATACTTACCCTTATACTTACTCTTATATATACCTTTATACTTATACTTATACTTACTTAACTACTATAAAGATATAGTACTTAAGTAAAAGTATTAAGATAAATATTTTAATAATTATAATACTATAAAATCTTATAGGCATATAGTAAATATAAGTAAGAAAAGGAAGTTAGTTTATTAAGTAAAAGAAAGACTTTAAAGTATAATAAATAGAGGGCTATAGGTTTTTAAGGCTAGCTTAGGGTTTTAAGAAATATCTTTTTTTAACTAAAAATAGACTATATAGTCTAAATAAAATAAAATTAAAAAGCACTAATAAGTACTATTATACTTAAGCTAGCCTACTTTTAGGCTTAGTATACCTTATAGCTTAAATAAAAGCTAGAATTTTAATTAATTTACTAAATCTAATAGTACTATTTTATTTTAGAGTAGTATTAAGTAGGTAAAAGAGAAGCTTAATAAAAATAGTGCTTTTTAAGATAAATAACTTAAGCTTATTAAAGCTACTTAGTTATTAATATAATCTACTTAGCTTACTTTTAGCTCTAACTTATTATATAGCTAGAAAAAAAGATAGTATATAAATAAAATTAGTAAGAAAGATAGCTTAGTATTAGCTAGTAATCTAGCTAGTAATATTAGTAGTTAGTTTAAAGAGGAGTTTAATAAAAAGTATATTTATTAATTTAAGTAATCTAAGCTTATTTTAAATATACTAAAGAATAAAGCCTATATATATAATTTAATTTAGAGTATAGCTAAACTATTTAATAGTAAGGCTACTAATTATAAGTAGTAAGAATTAGTAGCTTACTAAATAGTACTATATTTCCTACTAATATAAAACTACTAAACTTATACTTATATTATTACTACTATTATAAGGGACTTATAGGTAATCTATATTAGTAAAGAATACCTACTAGCTATAGAATACCTTATAAAAGCTAAGAGAATAAGTATTAATAAAGACTCTTAAGTAAGATATTTTTTTTAATATATATCTAATTTACTAAGAATTAATATAGTTTTATAGCTTATTTAGAATATAGTTAATAAAACTATTATTACTTATTTCTAAAGGCTATAGTAAGTATCTTTAAGGTTACTATATATTAAGCTCTATACTATTAAGAACTAGCCTTAGAAAGCTATTATATATTATTAGGCCTATAGGTATTTTCTTTAGTATTACTATAAGACTATAAGACTATTTAAGGGGTATATAGCTAATGGCTTATAAGATATACTTTTAACCTTACTAATCTATCTTAAAATATAAAAGCTAAAGATATTCTACTTTATCTTTTATAATATATTAAACTAAGTTTAAACTATAAAGTAGGGGCTTTATTATAGTATTTAAGCTAAGTATAACTTTAAGCAACTAAACTATAATTTAGGTATACCTTAATATAGGCTTTAGTAAAAAGGGATTAACTTTTATAATAAGTTTTATACTATTTAGCTATATAAGCTTTAGAAGATTCTTACTCTTTATAAGGCTATTTTATAGTAAGAGATTAGCTGCCTTAAAAAATAGTTACTACTTAGCTTATTTAGTAAAAGGTAGAATAAAAGGAGTAGTTTAATATAAGTTTATTTAACTTATAAATCTACTAGCTATTTCCTTTATATACTATAACTAATATATATCTTTAAAGCTTTAGTAAAGCATCTTAGTATTTAAGGAACTATTTATTAACTACTATACTATTTTTTAACTTTTTAAGTTTAGTATTTAGAGTATTTATTATAATTACTAGTAGTATACTATTATAAAATAATTAAGTTTATTTATAGGTTTAATATTAGCTTTTATAATAAGTATATAGAGTTCTTTAAAAAGCAATCTATTTTAACTCTATAGGTCCTCTTATTTATTAAACTAATTAGACTTAGCTTTAAACTTATATTTAAAGGTAGGATATTAGAAGTATATAATTATATTATCCCCTTTTATTATAAAAGGAATACCTTTTTAGCTAGTAGGAATATCTTATAGTAAAAAGAGGTATATAGAGGAAAGATTATTAAATTAGACTTATAACTAATATATTAGGTTGCCTTTAACCCTATATTAGTAAGTATTATATAGAGAAATATAAGGAAAGTAAGAATAAAATAAAAAGAAAGTAGGAGGAAAGTTAAAAGAAAGTATAGTTAAAGTAGGAGAAAATTATAAGTTAAGTATAAATAAAGTAAAATAATAGTAAAAAGAAAGTAAGTAAAATATAAAAGGAAAGTAAAAAAAAATTAAAAGTAATATATAGGTAAATTAAATATTAAGTATAAATAAGGCAAAAAGTAAAGTATAATTAAATTAAAAAAAAAGTTAAAAAAAAGTATAAATATAGTAATAATAAAGTAGATAAAAAGTAAAAATTAAGTAGTATAAAACTAAAAGTATAATAAAAGGAGATTAATTATTAACTAAAAAGAAGGTATAAATAAAGTTTAAATAAAGTATATAAAAAGTAAGAGAAAAAAATATACTAAGTTAAAGGAAAATAAAAAGTAAGTAATAAAAAAATAAGAAAAAAATAAATAGTAATTAAGTATAAAGGAAGTATTAATAAAAAAATAAAAGAAAAGAGAATAAAAATAAAAATAAATTTTAAAAATAATAAAAAGGAAGTTAATAGTATAGTAAGAAGAAGGTAAGTATAATATAAAAGGTAAGTAAGTAAAATATAAAAGGAGAGTAATAAAGTATACTAAGATATAAGTTAAAATAAATTAAAAATAAAGTAAAATAGCTAAAGTAATAAAATAAAAAAAAAGTAATAATAAAATAAAGTAAATTTATAAAATAAATTTAAATTTAATAAATTTAAATTATAAACTTAAAAAAGCTAAAAAATAAAGTATTAATAGTATAATTAAAATACTATAAAAAGTAAATAAAAAAAATATTAAAAGGAATAATAATATATAATTAATATAAAGATATATATATATAATTATATATTAAATTAATATAGGTATATAATAAAAATAAATAAGAAATAAAGTTTAAAAGAATTATAAATTAAAAAAAAAGTATTTATTTATTAGTTTAAGATTTATATTAACTTTAATTATTAGTTATTTACTTTACTCTTAATACTAAATAATAAAACTCTATATATTATATACTATTTTATATTATAATATTTTCTACTAGCTTTCTATTTAGCTTCTTAACTAGTTTTATATCCTTTAAGGTTATAGTTATTTTTCCCCTTTAAAGAGTATATTATAGGCCTACTAAGTTAAAATTAGTATATTTATAGTTATATTTACCTTACTTAGAAACTTATTACTTATAGTTAAAAACTATTATTAGGTATACTTTTAAAGCCTCTTAAATACTAAAGAGAGCTTAATACTTCTACTACCTTTTTAGTAATATAATTATAGATATCTTTTAGACTAATTAAGTAAATAGTAAGTATAGTATAAGGATGTTAGTAATATAGACTACTTTAACTATAGTAGGCTTAGCTAGATATTATATATTTTATAAAATTAATTAAAT
The DNA here is from genome assembly GCA_013435955.1 of Diaporthe sp. HANT25. Classification (NCBI taxonomy): domain Eukaryota; kingdom Fungi; phylum Ascomycota; class Sordariomycetes; order Diaporthales; family Diaporthaceae; genus Diaporthe; species Diaporthe sp. HANT25. The sequence continues at coordinate 20,339 of JACBFG010000057.1, read as the reverse complement.
GCTTACTTTTTAGCCTTTTATACCTCCCCTTTACTTATTAGGGCCTTTCTTATTTATTACCTAAGACTAATAACTTTACTAAAAGGCTTCTACTTATTTTAAGCGTCTTTATTTTATATCCTATAATAGTACTTAGTTCTAACTATTACTATCTTAAGTTAGCTAAATTAGTATCTTATATCTTAGCTTATACTAATAGTTTTAAGTAGCACTTATATTTTCTTAAAAGTAGTAACCCTTAAGGTAAGGGCTATATATAGTATAGAATAATCTCTAAAAGGGTTAAAGAACTTTATAGGCTCCTTTAAATAAGTATAAGCTTAAGTAAAACATCTTTTTTATTAAGCCTATTTATTATTTTTAAGGTATAAGTTCTATCTTAATAGCCTAAAATAATATAGTTCTTATATATAATATATATAAGCTTATTATAGTGCTTTTAGTATTATAAAAGAATAAGAGTAAGAAATTCTTATTTAGTATTTATATATTAGTTATAATTTTAAGTTAATTAAGCTTTTCTTATTAGTATATCTTATTTACCTTTATTAAACCTACTATAAGCTATAAAGACCTTAATACTTACCTTTATACTTTATACTTACCTTTATCCTTACTCTTTAAGATAGTCTTTATACTAGAAAGAAATATATATATAATATAGCTATAAAGAATAGTTAATTTAAATTTAAAGTTACTTAAGAAAAAATAAAGAAAAATAAGAGCTTTATTAAAAAAAAGGCTCCTTAGTTTTAAAAGCAAGTTAGGCTAATAAGGTAAGCCCTAAAGGGCCTAATTAGTAACTAAGCTAAGTATATAATTAACCCTACTACTTTAATACTCTTTATATAAGGTATAGCTACTTTTACTTACTTTAAGATTTAAACCTTAAGGCTATTTAGTAGCCCTTTTAACTATTATAATAAGGTACTAAGCTTTAATATAAGGCTCTTAAGTAGGGCCCTTAAAGCTTTATAATAAAGACCTTAGTTCTTTATTAAGCCTTAAGTTTAAGCTAGCTCTTAGTAATACCTTTAGTAATAGCTAGTATAGCTTATTTAAATACTTTTAGTAGTAAATAAAGTATAGTAGCTAGAATTAAATATATTATAGCTTAATTTATTATTTATTTTATAATTCTTATTAATATAGCTATTACTTATAGTTATTTATAATAGGCCTACTTACTCTTCTCTATACTTATATTTAAAAAAGTATTAAGCTTATAATAGTTACTAATTATTAAAGAAAACTAAATAAAGGTTAATAGCTTTAATTAAAAAATTGCTTATTAAATACCCCCTTTTATAGCTTAATTAATATTAATACCTATATAAGGGTAGTATAATTCTATACTTACTTATTAGCTATTTAAGTATACTTTACTATAAGAGAGGGTATTAGTTTAAATAATAAGGTATTAAGCTATCTTATTATATTTTAAGTTACTATAGTAAGGTTAAGGTTATACTAAGTAATATTATTACTCTTCTTCTTTAAGTACTTTATTATAGCCTTAGTAAGGTACTTAACCTTACTAATTTATATCTTTTTATAGTAATAGGTAGTATTAGGTAGTAAGAGTAGAGAATAAATCTCTATAACTGCTTACTAGAGTATCTTATTTATATACTAAATAAGGTATAAAATACTTTTAACTTAAGATAGGTATTTATTAGTTATAAGTTATTATTTAGAATTAGTATATTTAGAGTATTTAGGAATATACCCTTATATAGTTCATACTATAAAGCTTATATATAGTATAATAGTACCTAGCTACTTTATATAGCCTATTTACTTTATAGCTTATATTATAAAGTAAATCCCTAATATCTTTTATATAGCAAAGTATAGTATTAATTTTATTAATACCTATATTTAGACTAATAGCAATAATTTACTTAGTAGACTAGCTATTATAAGTAGTAATCTTTATAATGTATTTTATATTAGTACTAACTTAAATATTAATAATTAGTAACTAAATTTAATTATTTATAGTATTATTATTTAAACTACTTAATATTTTATATATTTAACTTATATTTAATTAGTAAATTAAGTTTAAGTATTATAATTAAAGGGTAGTATAATAAATAAGATTATAGCTTTTAATACTTAAGTAATACTACTAAATTAAGTAATATAAGGTTTAAAATAAGTTAGTTTCTTACTATATAAATTATAGGCTAAAATAGTCTAAAAAGGTAGCTTTACTTTTTAAAAAGGCTTATTAGCTTAAATTAGGTTAAAGAGTAAATATACTAGTAACTTTAAAGGTAGAAGTAATATAAGTATTAAATATAATAGTATAATTAAGTACTAAGTAGCTAAGGGAAAGAATAGTTTCTACTTACTTATAAGCTTAGGCTTAACTAAGTATTAGCCTTATTAGTATATAAAATACTAAAGGTTAGTACTTATATAAGTATAGTAAAAAAAGAGAGTAGCCTAATATATAAGATTTTAGCTTAGTAAGATAATTTAATTAGTAAGTAAAAGTATTATTTTAGTTATATAAAGAAAGTAAAATACTTATAAAGGGGTAACTTTAATAAGAAATATATAGTAAGTAAGTATATTATAAGGTAAAGAAAGCAGCTATATAGTATATTTAAAAAGAAGAGTTTTAGTATAAGATAGTAAGAACTTAGTAGGTTTTAAGAAAAGCTTAAGTAAAACTTACTAAATAGCTTAGTAGTTCTTATAAGGTTTAAAGGTAGCTAAAGAGACTATAAGGGTTTTAACTTTTATAATAAAAAGAAAAAAGTAGCTAGTTTAGCTTAAGTCTTATTATAATAAGTAAGGGTAAAGAGGTTAAGTATATATAGGTTAAATAATTAAGTAGGTAGTAAAAGCCTTTAGCTTATATAAGAAAGGAATTAAAAAGCTATATAAGTAATCTTAAGAATTAGTTAAATTCTACTTAAGAAAAAAAGGGTTAGTTAACTAAAGAGTAGATTATTAATTAACTATATAAGCTATTTAGTATAATATATATAAGAGTTAAAAGAAAGAGTCTTAGAGTTAAAAAGTAAAGAGTATTTAGTACTTTAAAAAAGGCTAAGTTTAACTTACTATTAGCTTTAGTAATTTATATAAATCTTATATAGCTTTATAAAGTTTAAGGACTATTTTAAGTATAGTATTATAAAAGAAGGAGTAGGTATATAGCTTACCTCTTTTTATAGTATAGTACTCTTAGCTATAAAAGCTACTTATTATTAGCTTTAATAAAGAAGTAACTATTTTAGAAAGTTAATATCTAAAGTTATTAATAGTAAAGTAAAAGTAAGATTTATTAGAAATAATATACTTAAGTCTTTCTTTAAAATAGCTTTTATTTCTTCCTTAATATATATAGCTTCTATATTGCTAGTAAGGCTATAGTTTTCTCCTTATAGCCTTAAGGTAAGAAACTTATTATATCTACCTTATAATAAAATTATTACTAATTAGATACTTATTTTTTATAAAGCTACTTACTACTTATTATACTTAATTATATTTTTTAAAAATAAGTTAGGTATATCTTTATTTTAGCCTAAGCTACTTATTTTTTTTACCTATAAAAAACTATAACTTTACTTCCTTTAGACTAATAAAAGACTTATAAAAAACACTATTAATTTTATATAACTTTTACTTACCTAAAATTTAAAGTCTTATTACTATAGTATATTAATGCTTACTTATTAAGATATATATATAATTATTATCCCCCCCTTTCTTTTTTAACTAACCTTAAACCTACTTACTACTTATTCCTTCTTTTATAGTAGTATACCTTTAGGTTAAATCTATACTTTAGCTACTATTATATAAATAAAAGCTTAATTAGGTATATTTAAGATAGTTATCTACTTAAGTAAATAAATAGCTAATTTTTCTTATTCCTTTAGTTTAGCCTTATATAATTTAACCTTTAATATACCCTTTTTTTTACTTATAAGATTTTATAATAAAGGTAAGCTAATAAGCTAACTCTTATTCTTTTTACTTAATATTATTTATTAATAACTTAGTTATATATACTACTAACTTTTTTTATCTATATATTCCTTTTAGTTCTACTACTTTAAAGCTATAGCTTTTCTTTCTTTACTTATAGTTAAAAACTTTTTAAAACTACTACCTACTTTAGCTAAATACTACTTAGCTACTATATTAAAATCTTTATTATAATAAGCTATATTTTTAAGTAGTTTATATAGCGTTAAAGCAAATAACCTAAATCTAAATCCTATATATTACTTTTAGCTTTAACTATTACTTACTTTTTACTTTACTAGCTATACCTTTTTAAAGTTAAATAAATACTATAGCTATTATTTATATAAGAGCCTAATAAAGTATATTAAAAATAATTCTTTAGTTAAATTAAAATTATAACTAATAACCTTCCCTTTATTAAAGAAGCCTTATATAATATATCCTCCTACTTGCCTTTATTTAACCCTTACTAAATCTCTTAAGCTAGGTAAATTATTACTTTAGCTATAGCCTTATTATAAAGTTATAATAAGTATATTAACTTATTCTAAATAAAAACCTATTATAGCTATAAACCCTATATAAACTACTATATAGGCCTAAAAGTAGCTTTTAATATAAATATAAATAGCCTTTCTTAATGCTATACTTTTTAATTACACTTAATTTAATTTAAAAAAGACTAGCATTATTAATATTAAATATATAAATAAAACCCTTACTATAGTTACCTTTAACCTACTATTTACTTAAGCTTCTACCTTACTAGCTACTATTATTTCTAAAATTATTAAAATTAATAGTTATTAGTATATAGTTACTTATACTATAAATAAGCTTACTATAGCTACTAATATATAAGGTATAGCTAGTATTATTTAAGATTATATTTTTTTTTAGCTTATAAATATAATAATCCTTAGTAATACTATTTAGGCTATAGCCTTTTATACTTAGTTCCCTAATAGCATTTTAACTATTTTTACTTTTTTTATTATTTATAATATTTAATACTTTATAATATACTAATTTATTTAAAACCTTATAGCTTTATTTAATTTAAAAAGGTAAATTATCTTTACTATTTATATTATATTATTAGTATAAATATTAGTCTTTTTTTTTAACCTTATAATATAGTATATTATAGCTATAGTTAATATTACTTTATTAGGCTTTATTTAATAAATAGTAAAGTAAGTTTATAAAGCTTATTAGAGCCTTAATAGCCTAAAATATATAAGTATATTAGTAAGAATAAATAGTATTTAAACTAAGTAGCTAATAAATATATAGTAGAAATTTACTATATATATAATAAATAACTACTATAATATAACTCTTATTAATAGCTAAGCTATATTTAAGCTAATATAAAGCATCCTCTTTTATAGTATAACCCCTTTAGTTATCTATACTAATAAGGCTATAACCTAAATAAGCTCTATAGTAATTAACTACCTTATAACTATTTCTAGCCTACTTACTTTAAAATAAAGCTAGTAGATAGTAAGAGCTATACTTAATAGTAATAGTTTTACTAACCTTTAGGCTTATCTTATATAAGCCTATAGAACTAAATATATAGCTAAGGCTATTAAAAAGTTAATTTAAAATAACTTTTAATATATTTCTCCTATTAATAGTATTAATGCTAATACTAATTATTTTAATCTTATAATAGGCTTAATTCTTATTATAATTTATTATTAGTAGGTCTTTTTTATTAGTAGATTATTTTACTTAAGTATATAGGGTAGCTAAAAGGTAAAGAGTTAGAAAAGAGTATAAAGGTTTTATATTAATTTATACTAATAAAGCTTAAAGGTATACTTAGTTTATAAAAGGTTTATAGTAACTCTAATAAAAATAAGGCCTATAATAGGTTTAAAAGTAAGTATAGCTAATATACTACTTTTTCTTTCTTAAAGTTTATTTATATAATATAAGGCTAAATAGATATAATATTTATATTACTTTTTATACTTAGTCTTATACCTAAATTTAGTAAATAAAGCCTTATAATACCTATAACTTAGCTAATATAGTAAGTAAGTATATATAGGTAAGACTCTCTCTTAGTCTTTTACTATATTAAAGCTTATAAACTCTTTTATTAAATAATTTAGTTTAAATTAGTATTCTTTTTATTAAGCTAGCTTAATTTATTTTTTAACTTTAGTTAACTTTTTACTCTAAAAAGCCCCTAGTTAGTACCTTTCTTTATAGTACTACCTTTTAGTTATATATATATTATATATATGCTTAAATAAATATTATACTCTTATTATATATTACTAACTTTAGCTTTACTACCTAAGTTTATAAGGTACCTTTAGTTTTACTATAGCTAAAAGCATATTAATAAAAAGAATATATAAATATAATACCTTTATAGCTAAATTACTTAAATTAATACTTAGCCCTTTATATATTATTTACCTATAACTTATCTTTTAATTTTTTTTTTTTCTAATTTCCCTTTTAGCTAATAGCTTACTTAAAAGGTATTTAAATTACTAACTACTTTTTTTAACTTAATTACTTCTTTTCTTAATAGCTAAGTATTTCCTATATATATAAGTACCCTTCTTACTCTCTTTACTAAAGGCAATAATACTAAGGCTATATAACTATTCCTTACTTTTACCTAATATATAAAAGATTATAACTTACCTTTACTTAGTTATAGCTTTTATTTTCTCTTTAATTTAATACTTTATTATATACTAGCTAAGTATTTTTAACTTTTATAAGTACCTTTCTTACTTTTTGCTCTAAAAATAATTATATTAAGGCTATATTAATATACTTAATACCTTACTTTAACTTAGTTTATAAAAGCTTCTAACTTACCTTAACTTAGCTATAACTCTTATTTTCTACTTAGCTATAAGTTCTTTTCTACTATATATCCTTATTATAAGGGTATAAGTATATAATTTTTAAGGTAAATAGCTTTATTTACTTTAATTATCCTTATTTATAATTTTCTTATAAATATATGCTTTCTTACCTTTATAAAATACTTTATATATTTACACCTTTATATTATTATTACTAAGTTATTATAAGCTATAACTATTAAATAGGCTAGTAGTAGAATATACTTATTTCTTTTATATTTATTTAGGCTTAAGGTATTTCTTTCTTTTTTTATTTTACTTATATTAATCTTTTTATATAGCTTTTCTTCTACTTATTATAAGCTAAAGCTTTAAGCTCTTACTTATAAGCCTTAATTTCTTACTTATAAGACTAAAAGGCTTACTTATAACTTTTACTTTAGCTTTCCTATTATATTATATTTATTGCTTTCTTCTTAGTCCTATTTATTTAACTTTAAAACCTTATATTAGGTAATTATTTACTTTAGTTTTTATTAATAAAGATAACTACTAGCTACTTATATACTTTTATATACTTTTTAGCTATTTTATTTAACTTACCTTATTACTATTAACCTTTTTTAGATAAAGTTACTTATATTTCTTTTACCTTCTTTATTTAATTACCTATATAGTAAACCCTAAGAGTATAGAATTTAAAATTTACTCCTTTTTTTTTAATTTTATAAGATAAATTTATTTATTAGCTACTTTTATAGCTATATATCTTTACTTTTTAATACTTCTTTATTTACTTTCTTTTAATATTTATAAGACTAATAGTTTAATATTTATAAAATAAGTGCTAAAAAGAACTATAGAAAAGTAATATATTTATTCTAATAAATTACTAACTAGGAATATAGTAATACTAATAGGCTACTTTAGGAAGCTATATAGAAAGTAACTAATAAGTATACTTAAGTAGTTATTAGTACTAGTAAAGGCTTTATATAGTAAAGTTAGCTATTTAAAAGTAGTTAGGTTAGTAGTAATTAGTATAATAGTTAGTTTTTTAGCTAATAATAAGGCTAGTCTTCTTAAAGAGGTTATAGTAGCAATAGTTAGTATAGTAGTTAGTCCTTTAGCTAGTAGTAAGGCTAGTCTTTTTAAGAAGGTTATAATAGTAGTAGTTAATATAATAATTAGTTCTTTAGCTAGTAGTAAGGCTAGTTTTCTTAAAAAGGTTATAGTAGTAGTAATTAGTCTAACTATTAGTTATTTAATTAGTAGTATAGCTAGTTATATAATAAAGGTAATAATAATAGTAGTAATAAGTATTAAGGCTCCTTACTTAGTTATAGCTATACTAGGTTAAATAAGGGCTTAAATATAGGCTTAAATATAAATAGCTATTTAGGCTTAAATATAAGTAGCTATATAACCTCTTTTAGTTATAGTAAAGGTAAGCCTACCTTATAGGTTTTTAGAGATTAATATATATAACTTCTTTTTTTACTTAAGTAAAGCTAAAGTATTAATAAACTTAGTTCTTTTTAATATTTATTAAGGTAATAGTTTTATATAGCTTAAATAGTAATAATATAGTAGCTTTCTTACTAGAACTCTATTATAATAGTTTACTTAGCTATATAGTATACCTTTAAGTAGCTTTACTTATTAAGGTAACTATTATTTTAATAAGAATATTAGTATATCTATTTATATTTATAATAATACTTAGTTAAGTAGTAATAATAATATTAGTAAGTATAAATATAATACTTATTATATATATATACTAACCTATAGTAGAACTTATTTATTTAGTAAAGGTTTTATAAGCTAGCTATTCTTATATACTTAATGCCTTTATTCCTTTAAACCTCCCCTTTTATAGTTATAATAAGAATAAAGGAGCTTTTAATTATAAATAAAGTAGGCTACTTTAAGGCTATAAATAGAGTAAAGTACCTTATAGTAGCTAAAATACCTTAGACTATATAATAAGTAAGATTACTTAAAGTATTAAGGAGACTTATTTTAAAATTATTATATATAACTTAGTAATAAATACTCTTTAAAAATAATAATAAATGCTTTACTTTAATATAATAGTTCTAAAGCTAATAAATAAATAAAAGTATATTAAGGCTTATAATAATATAATAAAAGCTTAAAATAATAATAATATCTTTTTATAAACTATTTAGCTATAAAGTATAAAGCCTATAAATTTTAATAACTATATTCCTTATAGTTATAATTTTAGTAGTTCTAATAAATATAATAAACTTAGTAAACTTAGTAAACTTAATTAAAGTAATACTAAAGGTAAAAATAAAATAATAAGTATTTAAGGCTATTTATATACCTCTTTTATAGTATATATTAGTAGTTATTTTAGTTTTATATTAGTTTTTTACTTTTTCCTTTTTATAATTTAAATAATAAGGGTAAATAAAGTACTTTTTATATATATAAAGTTATAATTTAAGCTTTACTCTTTATAATAACTTTACTCTTCCTTTTTTATAACTTTAAGTAATAATAGTATAGCCTTATTAGTATAAATATAGTAGCTTTTATAAGTTAATAGGAGTTTCCTTTATAAAAAAGGGTATACCTAGTTTTAGGTATAGAGTTTAAATAGTAGTTTTAAGAGTAAAGGTATAAATACTATAGCTATAATAAGTAGAAAGGTAAGGGGTATTTATAAGTTTAGGCTTTAAGATCTTATATTTAAGATCTTTTAGTTCTTACTCTTAAGTATATTTTTTTAGTTAATACTTTTTTATTTTAGTAATAATTTAGCTAGTCTTATAATATAATAATTTTTATAAACTTATCTAGTTTTATATAAAAAGCTTAACTAGCTATTCTTTATATTATATACTTTTAGCCTTTTATAATAACTTTTATACCCTTATTTTCTTACTATTAACTAACTTATCTTAATATAAAAGGAGTAAAAGGTTACTTATAAGCTTTTTAGGCTATTTAACCTTTTATAATAAGCTAGCCTTATGCTTTATAATTCCTTATTAATAAGTATTTATTATCCCTTTATTATATATTTCTTATTAAGCTTATTTGCCTTTTTGCTATTACTAAGTAGCCCTTTTTTATAGCTATTATAAATTTAATAGTTTAGCTATAAGTTTTTATTTATAGTTTCTTAGTTTTATTATTTATACTTACTTATCTTAATACTTTAAGCCTTACTTATTATTTATACTTATAAAGTTAATAGGCTAGCTTTTTTATTAAAGCTACTATTAAATACCTACTTATTTTTATATCTAACCCTTTATACTAGCTTTTAACTCTTTCTTTTTCTCTCTTCTTTTAACTTTAATCCTTACCCTACCTTATAAAGTACATTTTATTAAGTAAGTATTTTACTATTACTAGCATAATTTAAAATATAAATAAGCTATTATTATTAGGTATTACTATAGCTTTTATTACCCTAAAGCTATATTTACTATTCTTATAGTTTTAAAGAGTAAAAGCTAAGTAATTTACTTCTTTATAGTTACTATTAGGGCCTATACTATAAATATACCTACTATATATAAACTAAGTAAAGTATATAAAATGCTATATTATTAGAGAGCTTCTTTTCTTTTTCTCTTTTTTATTTAATTACCTTTTTAGGTTTACTTACTACCTTTAATAAGTAGCCTTAATTCTAAATAGTATAGCTAGTTAAAAAAGTACTTTAGTATTATTAACCTACTTAAAGTAATTATAAAGTAAAGTAGTTAAATTTAAGTAAATTACTAATACTATTTTATTTATACCTCTTATAATAAAGCTAATAAAAGTTAATATTAATTCTATATAGTTACTTATTCTTTATACTCTAACCTCTTATTTAAGTATATATCTTTTACTTTAAATATAAATAATATAATTATTCTTACTATTTTAGTATATTTATAAACTTCCTATAAATAATAGAATTTATAAGACCTACTACTCTTATAAGACTTAAGGGTAGAGATACCTTAATAAGGCTAGTATAACTAACCTACTTAATTATAAATTAGGGCTACTAAAGCTTTTCTTTAATAATTAAGTACTAAGCCTTTATTGCTTTTAGGTATATTCTTTACTTTTTAGTATTTAATAACCTCTCTTACTTATTTTCTAATAACTATTTACTTAATTCTTTAGTATTCTAACTATACTTTTTTTTTACTTTTTAATAATACTTACTTATATTCTTTAGTATTTAACTACTTATTATTTTTACTCTTTAATAATAATTACTTTTTTTACTCTTTAATATTTAATAACCTTTTTTCTTTAATTTTTAATAACCTTTACTTTAGTATTTAATAACCTTACTTTTTAACTTTTAATACTTTAGTAGCTACTTTAATCTCTTTTCCTAAAAGATAAGTTTAGTATAATATATAAGAGCTATTAATATATTAGCTTCTTTATAAAGCACTATTATTAAGAAGCTTTATTAATTTTTACTTACTAGCTATAAAGCTTACTAAAATAACTAAAATATTAAAGAAGTATATTCTTATAATATAGTTCTTTTAAAAAATAAAGGTATATTTAAGCTAAATACTTATATAAGCTTCTACTTTTATAAAGAAAAGATTATATAATAAATTACTATTATCTTAATTATTTAAAAGATTATAAAGTAAAAGTAAAAAGGTTAGTAAGATATAATTTACTTTAAACTAAAGAAAAATAAGATATACTTAATTACTACTATTATTATTAATAAGTATAGTAAGAAATAGTTTACTATTATTTAAAAGTAGAACTAATTAATTACTAAATATTTAAAGCTTAAGGGTATAATAGTAGGTAATTATTTTCTAATTAAATTAAATAATTTAATATTTATTTTTAGCCTTACTTTTACTTAAAAATCCTTTTAAAACCTTATACTTTTTAATATACTAAGTAATTAAGGCTCTTTTTAAGTATAATTACTAAAAGTAAAGTAGAATAAGCTTTATTTACTTACTAAAGTAGTAATAAGTAATATAGTTTTTAATAAGCTCTTTAACTAATTAGGTATTATAAATAGTATAAATCTAAAAGTAAAAAGCTTATTTATTATTACTTTAAAAAAGGGCTATACTCTTAAGGTAATTTTATACCTTAAGGTATAAAAGAAAGGACTTATAAGGTTATATACTATAAACTTAGTAACTAATAACTTATTAACTAAGCTTAATATACTAAGTAAGGTATAGTTAATAAAGGTAGCTAAGTAATAATAATAAATTATCTAAAAAGTTAATAATAATATAAATAAGTTAGTAAAGAATACTTATTATTATAGTTAAGATTAATTTAATTATTAATAAAACTTATTTATTAATATTAGTAATAATTAGGCCTAAAACTTATAACTTAGCCTATATACCTTAGCTTAATATAATAAAAAAAATAAACTATTAGACCTAAAGGGTAATATTTAGTAGGCTATTATTATAAAAAGCATACTATAGTTAGTATAACTAATAGTAACTTTAGGCTTAGTATACTTTTAGGTTTAATTATTTTTATTACTAGCTAGCTTATTATATAGCCTATTACCCTATAATATATTTAATATATAGTTAGTACTAAGTAACCCTATATATAGGTCTTTTTCTTTCTTATAGCTATCTACTTTAGCCTTATAGGTTTATTTAAGTAGCTAGAGAGTACTATAAGGCTTAGGCTACTATACTAGTAGTTTTAATATACTAAGTTACTTTTATAACCTAAGCTATATAAACTAAAAAATACTAGTTTCTTTATTTATATAAAAAATAAGCTAAAAGCCTAGCTAGTTTATTACTCTTACTAGCTAACTAAATAATATTATATATAATCTTTTTAAGCTAAGCTTATAATCTTACTATAGTATATATAAAGATAATAATAATAATAAAAAGGACTATTACTCTTAAAGCTAAAAAGATCCTAATACCTAATAGCCTTCTTACTATAAGTATAAAAGCTAAAGTAAAGTAAGTACTTATAGTTAGTTTTATAAATCTCTTAAAAAGAAAAACCTACTATATAAAAAGGGCTATTAGGGTAATTTAATAAAGAGTTATAAAATATAAAATATTAAAAGGTTATATATAATAAAGTAAAAAGGTAAAAAATAAAGCCCTTCTTATAAAAACTATTTTATTTAGATAATAAATTATATTAACTTAATAAATTTTTTAATACTTTACCTACTTTTATTTTACTCCTTATTATATACTTATAAAGGACTATATACTTTTTTAACTATCTCTATATAGTAGTATAGTTATATTAGAGGTAAGTAAGATTTTAATATATAAAACGTATAGGATAAGGACCTAACTAATAGTATTCTTATTTACTCTTTTCCTTTTAAGGTC
>JACBFG010000006.1:1955889-1967645 GCA_013435955.1 Diaporthe sp. HANT25 | reverse complement strand
CTAATAATATTATAGTTATAAAAATAAATATTAATTATAATTTATAAGTATTTTAATAAATATTAATAATATTACTTTTTAATAGCTTAAAGCTTATATTACTTAATATAATTAATATATTTATAATTATACTTAAAAATTATAAAATTTACTTTAAAGAAATTAAAATTTAAAAAGGTATTAAATTAAGAATTTATAATAAAATATTATTAAAAAAGTTTAAAAATATAATAAAATAGTTTAAAATTAAAAAAATACCTTTTAAGTAACTTAATTAAATAAAAAACTAAAAGCCTTTTATAATTAATTAGTAAAATAGTTATAATTAAATAAATATAATTAAAGTATATAATAATAAGTCTTTAATAATCCTTATACTTAAAAAGAAATAAGTACTTATATAATAGCTTATTTAATAATAATATTTTTTAAAAAAATAAAAATATATTTAATTACTTTTTTTAAATTTAATAATATTATATTATTAATAATATTATTATTTTACTTTTATAATAATAAAATTAATAATTAATTTAATATTATAATAAAGGTAATTATATAAAAAGTATATTTTATTAAAAAAGCTTACTAACTAAAGTTAGTAATTTAAGTAATTTTAAAATCTTAAATTTAAATAATATTTTATATAAGAAATATTAAATTAGTATTATATAATTATTATTTAAATTTTATTATAAAATTAAAATAATATTTATTTAAATTTAATTTTTATAAATAAAATAATAATATTTAATAATAATTTTAATTATTTAAGTTTTTTATTTTAATAATTTATTAATTTAAAAATAATAAGCTATTAATATAAAAATCTTTATTCTTATAATAATTTATAACTTTTATTAAAACTTTAAAATAAACTTATAATTTTAATTATAAATAATACCTTTAAGTATAAGCTAATTTATAATTAAAAATATTTTAAGAATTATTTTAGTTTTATATATAATTATATATATTAAGTAATTAAAAATAAATAAAGTTCTTTTAATAAGCTTATAAGTAATAATAAGTAATTAATTAAAAAATAGTTTTCTTAATAATATTTATAAAATTTATTTTAATAATACTTTAAAAAGCTTTTAAATAAAGTTTATAATAATAATTTTTATAAGAATATTTTTAATAAGAATTAATTTTATTTCTTTAAAATAAAACTAATAATTTATTTAATTTAAATACTATATTTAATAATACTTTATATATTTTTATTTTTTATAAATATATTATATATATTAAATTAATTAAGATTAGTAAATATTTAGTTTTAATTAAAATAATATTAATTATTATATATTATTTTAAGTATATTTTAAATAAGTCTCTTAAGTATATATAATCTTTAAGAATTAATTATATTATTAATATAAAAAAAAGTTTTTTATTTAAGAAAAATAATAACTTATAATATAAAAGCTTTTTAATATTTTTATTAAAGTTTTATTATAGTTATTAAATAATAATAATATACTTTTAATTTTATTAATAAGTAATTTAAAAATAAAAGTATTATTTTTAAAATATAAGAGTTTTTATTATAAATTAAATATTATTTAAAATTACTTTTTTTATTTTATAATTATTTAAATTATTAATATTATATAATTAGCTTAAAGTATTAAAAATAAAGTTAAATTAATTTAATAAATAATAAATATTTAAGTTATATTAAAAAAAATATATTAAGATATTAATAAATTATAAGTTAGTTTAATTTATAAAAGAAATATTAAGTAATATTTACTTAATAATACTTTTAATTATAAAGTAACTTATAATTTAAAGTAATAATAATAATACTTAATATTTATATAATATTATTTTAAAGATTTAAAAAATATTATATTAAAGCCTTACTTTTTTAAGCTATTAATTTTAAAAAAATAATAATTTATTAAAGTTTTAATAAAATAAAAATTTATTATATATAATAGCTTTTTAAAAGCTTAAAAAGCTAGCTTATTTAATTTTTATTAGTTTAAAAAAAGTAATTTATTTATATATATTTAATACTTATTAAATTACTTAAAGATTATTTTTTTAATTTTTTTAAATAAGTATAATTATTTTTTAATATTAAAATAGCTTAATAATTTATATATAATAAAAAGTAAAATATTAAAAAAATTTAATAATATTAAAGTATTATTTTAAAGTATAAAATATTTTTAATATAATAAAGTTTTTTAAAATATTAATTTATTTTTAAAAAGTAATTAAGCTAAAAGTATTAACTATAAAGCTATATAATTTAATTAATAAGTAATTAAAAAATAATTTATTAAATAAAATAATATTATTTTTAAATTAAAAGAATTTAAAGATTTCTTTTAAATAAGCTTTATATTTTTTAATAATATTTAAATAAATAATAATATTATTAATAAAAATATAATAAAAGTTATATAGCTTAAGTTACTTATTTATAAATTATTAAATATAAGCTAGTAAATTTTAAAAACTTATTAGTATTATTATAAGTATTTTAAGCTTTTAATAACTAATTATTATAAAATAATTTTAATAATTAAAATAAACTTAAAATTAAAAGAAATTATATAATATTAATAATTATAATATATTTTTTATTATAAAGATATTAAATTACTTTTAATTAAAATAAAAAAAAATAATTATTTAATAATAACTTTTATTTTATTTTTATTATTAATTTTTTTTTATATTATAAAAATAAAATATATAAAAAGTATTATTTTTTTTATAAATTTAAGCTAACTAAGTTATATTAAGTAATTATAAATTTAATTAATAACTTTTTTATTTTATATATTTAAATAATAATTATAAGTATTAAGCTTTTATTTTTATTAGTTATTAATTAAAGAAACTTTTATTTATTATTTTATAAATATATTAACTAATTTAATATCTTTTTAAAAACTCTTTTATTATAAAATAAAATTTATTTAAGTAAAAAAATAATAATATATTATTTTTATATTATAAATATAAATATCTTTAATAAAGATTTTATATAAAATATTATATAATTATTTAATATTAAAGGCTTAAAAAAGATTTTAAAATTAAAAATATATTTTATTAAAGTTTAAAGCTTTTTTATAAGTATAATTAAATTTTATTAATTAAGTAATATTATATACTTTATTTAAGATTATTTAATTATTATATTACTTTTTTAATAATAATATTAAGTAAAGTAATATTAAAAATAATTAAGTTAGTAAATTTTAAAATAATTATATTAAATAATAATTTAATAAATTCTATATATATATATATTTAAATTTCTTTTTTAAGCTAAAATTATAATTTTAGTATTAAAGCTAAAGTAATTATTTTAATTTTCTTAATTAGAACTTTAAATAATATATATTTATAAGTAATTTATTCTTTTTAAGAAGAAGTAAAGTACTTTATAAAAGAAACTTAATAAGAAAAACCTTATAGTTTAAATAATAATTAAACTAGCCTCTTTAATAATTATAACTAATTAAAAGTATTTAATTAATAAGTTCTTAAAAGAACTTACTTTATTAATAAATATAGTAGTTATTAATTAAGTATATAAGTAGGCTTTTTTAAAAAAAAGTATTAAAATTTACTTTATAAATAATTTAAAATAATACTAATAGAATTTAAATTTATATTCTTTACCTACTAAGGTAGATAATTATTAAGTATAAAACTAATTATATTATAGTATTAAATATAATAATTTAATAAAATTAAATTTAATTATTATTAAAAATATAATTAAATTTATTAAAATTAAAATTAATTTAAAATTTATATTATTTAATATAATTAATATATTTATAATTATACTTAGAACTTATAAGATTTACTTTAAAGAAATTAACTTTTAAAAGAATATTAAATTAAGAATTTATAATAAGATATTATTAAAAAAGTTTAAAAAGAAAATAAAATAGTTTAAAGCTAAAAAGATCTTTTTTAAATAACTTAACTTAGTAAAAAGCTAAAAACTTCTTATAATTAGCTAATAAAATAACTATAGTTAAATAAATATAGTTAAAGTATATAATAATAAGTCTTTAGTAACTCTTATACTTAAAAGAAAATAAAGTATTTTTATAAGCTTTATTTTTTAAAAGATTATAAAGCTTTTTATTTAAAAGGTGTTAGGGCAGTGGGGCTGATCATATGCTTGGCCTAGTTACTGACTGGGCCCTTTAGGGCTTATCTTATTAGCCTAACTTGCCTTGAAAACTAAGTTACCCTTTTTCTGATAAGGGCTCTTGCTTTCCTTCCTTTTTCCTTAGGTAACTCTAGATTTGAATCAACCATTCTTCACAGCTATATTATGTACACGTTCCCTTCTGGCGTGAGGACTGTCTTAAAAGGCTTCTTTTTATAATACTTTTAAATAAAATATAAATATATTATTTAAGTAAATAAACTTTTTATTTTAAATAAAGAATTAAATAGTACTTTAAAAAATATAAATTATATTTTTATAACTTATTTTTTTATTTTAAATTATTATATATAAAGCTTATTTAGTTTGCTTTATTAAATAAATTTATTATTATTTAGTAATAAGTCTAATAGTAATTCTAATAATAGCTATAAATCTAACAGCAGTAACTTATAAGGTGGTGACTAGTAGCCTGACCAAGATGAGGATGCTAATTATGAACACTTGGATGATGACAGCCTCTACATCACTGATGACAAGAAGTATCTCAACAGGCCATGTCTGGTGGATGAGCCCGAGGGTCTGTCTGAAGTGGAGTCTGAGCCAGACGAGGCTGCAGACAAGCCCAAGTTGGCAAAGCAGAAGTCAACACGGGCCGCCAAGGGTAGTCGTCACATAACCAAGAAGTTCATCCCCGTGCCAGAGTCCTTTAATGATTAGCTGGCAAGGATCAACCGCGAGCACCCCGTCAGTAATGCGGACAAAACAAACCAATAAACAGTTGATTAAAAAAACATTATAGCTAAAGCTCATAATAATTTAAACTCCTGAATTAATATTTAATAAACTGATTTAGTATATTCAGTTTAGGCTGCTAAGGCTCTCCCTCTTCCTTGATTATAGTGATGGGTTCTGCTCCCCTATTGCTCCAGATGCCATTGTAGCAGAAGCAAGGCCGTTGGCAGTGCCATGTTTCTGACGCTCCCTAAAACATACTTAGCTTGTGCTGTTGTTGAAGTGTTGGTGGGAAGCTCAGCAAGCCGACTGACTTACTTGTCTGAAACTAGGCTGTCATCTTTTCCAACAAGATATTGTCCAGTCAAGCCAGTGAGCTCTGCTGGAGCTGAAATCTTTACTCCTTCGTCACTTGCTTCATCCCTCAGGTGACCTTGAGCAAGGG
The DNA here is from genome assembly GCA_013435955.1 of Diaporthe sp. HANT25. Lineage (NCBI taxonomy): Eukaryota > Fungi > Ascomycota > Sordariomycetes > Diaporthales > Diaporthaceae > Diaporthe > Diaporthe sp. HANT25. The sequence goes on along the minus strand of JACBFG010000006.1, from coordinate 1,962,303 downwards.
AGCCCTTCACTGTGCCCTCTTCTGAAGACTGAATGCCTTCTGTGGCCTCCTGGACCTGGTTCTCGTCATTGTCGTTTTTGCTACGGGACGACCTCCGGCATTGTTAACACCTAGTGGAGTATCTGAATGCTGGAAACAGCTGAACTTACAATATTTCTTTAAGTTTATCCATGGTGTGGCTTGTTGGGCGGTCAATGAAGTTGTCAAGAGGGTTGATACAAATGCTGTTGCTGGGACTGCTGATTGTTGATGATGAGGAGCGAGAGCGCCCTCGGGGGGCGCAGCTGTGAGGCAATATGCTCGCTGGTGTAGTATGAGGTCATCGTTGATGCCAAATTCTGAAACGGCATCAGGGGCCTGGACCAGACTAGCTTGGACACTAAGTGATGCTGGCAGATGTGTGATGCTAGATCTTAATGGTCCTTCATTTTTCATGGAAGCAACCATGGAGGCTGGCATGCATCATACTAGAGAGCGTGCAAAGTCATCGCTGTCACTTCTGTCTGGGTTGCAAGGTCCCCAGATTGTCTCACACTTTCGGAGACCTGGGCCTGGGAGAATGACAATGGACGTGGGTGGGGCCACTGGGGCCTTGATGACCTCCGCTGGACCGTGAGAGCTGCTTATCTGCCTTCATTTCTCCATCCTCAGAAATTAAGAGTTGAGAGTAACTCCACAGGCCACTTCGTTGTATGTTTGGCGCGATCAAGGTGCGGGCTGTGCAGCACAGTACACGTGCTTGGTGCAACAACAGATTGAGCAGAGGCATGCACGCAGCGTGGTTCTGCGACAGAAAAAGGTACGTGGCCAATGCAGACCGGGCGCTATCTGGTAGTCTCACCATTGCTTTGAGGCGATCATGCAATTGGCCATAAGTCTTGCTGAACAGCCCTGTATGGCTTAGAGCCAAAACCAGGAGGCCGGTCCTGCACCACAACAAAACGACGTGTAGAGACAATGCTTTGCGTGACCCTGCCGTCCTGCGGAGCGTGGATCTAACGGGAATCAAAGGCAACACATTATTTGACGGCAATACACCATCACCAAGTACCCGGCAATACAGTCAGGATAGAGATAAAGTGCTTGTGAGCACAAGAAGTGCACGGAGGCTGCAATGCATTGCCAGCCCAATTTTTTTACTTGGTCGGAACGTGCAATCTGATGACGCACCGTGGCAGTGGACTTGAGTATGAACCTGGCTAGCAAACTCATGCTGCTTGTTTTGCAGACAGGTATTCAGCCAGTATCATATTCGTACATATTTATTAAGTGCGTCACACGGACCTCTATTGCATTAGCAACCAGAAAGGAGCCATGAGCTCATCATCTCTTTCAGCACGATTGCTACACTTGACACACACGAGACCACAGATGCCAGTGACATGCCAATAATCTCAACACGCACTGTGGAGGCAACCTATGTGTAATCCGGATCAGGATTGTTACCCCACGTGCGAATTGCTTCCCCCTTTGCAAACATCGGCCGGTCGGGCTCCGGCTCAAGCTCGAGTACAACAATATCGTTGTCCTGCCCAGCCTTGAGAATTGTGCCTGGGAGGTAAAGTGACTGTTGCGGCCCAATAATCCAATACCGGCCAAGGCTGAAGCCATTGACCCAGGCCATGCCCTTTACACCATTGGGGATTGAAATAAAGGTGTCGAGTTCTGCTGGGCTGGAGTAGTTCTGGACTTGAAAAGCTCCAGAGTATAGCAGTGGTGATGCGGTGACTTCAGAGGTAGTTGCGTTCAACGCCAAAGGCGGTACATCTCCCAAGGGGAATGACCGCATCGTCCAACTCTTGAGCGTGGAGTTTCCAATTGTCACATTACCCACAATTCCCTTGTATGGGTCGGTTAAGCCGTCAAACGTGAAGGCTTCAAGCGACCAGTAGTCCACTCGCCCAAGATTTTCTACCAAAAGTGAAATTGTGTCGCCTGGATTGACATCCAAAGTGATGTTCATCGGGTACTGGTCTTGGGTCTGTCAGCTACTTCTCGGGCAGCCCATGCCACTTTTGTTTTTGGACTAGAAAACGGGGATTTGATAGTTGCTGCCACGAGACATTATTCAAGGCACTGGACAGAGGACCACAAATGATGCGAGCTTGGACGTACAGATGCTATCAATGACACCAATGCGTGCTTCATTGACATAAACGATCACTCGATCCCTTGGACGATCACCCGGCTGAAGCAGACCAGACATGGTCTGTGTCACCTTGTGTTCATATAGTACAAAGCCGTAGTCCTGGCCAAGCTCCTCCATCGTACTTGGAAAGTCGCCCAACGTGCTTGTGGTTGTCATGTCCCATAGCCGCATCTTGGGAGACAGCTGGAATTCGGGAATACTCAAGAGCGGTACATTTGCTGGTGGTTCTGGAAGGCTGCGATTTGAATACTTCTTGATGGTGTCTCTTAGAGTGAAGTAATAATCTGTCGTCCGCCCACTCTCATCAAGGGGTGAGCCGTAGTCATAGCTCGTAGTGAAGGCACTGGTTCTGTTTCTCCAAATAGAACCGCTCCCCAGAGCAAAGTTGGTGCCTCCGTGGAACATCTTTCATGTTTCAGCCGAGACGTAAATGTATGCGCACAAGTCAGGCATGTAAGGGGTTTGGCACGCACATAGAGACTGATAGAGTTGTTCGCCCCAAGCACCCAATCTAGATCTCGCACAAATCGTGCAATATCGCTGTCCTTGGCGGTATTGTGGGGGCTTTCCGAGCCCCAAGTATCGGGTGCAAGAGTATAGTATTCGCCGTCAAGGAGCGGTCCTAGCTTTGATGGGTCTGTTATATACTTATCCCGAGCCGCAAAGCCGCTCACAGGGTCGCCATCGATTTCTGCGAGCACCTAGAATCTTCCGAGTTAGCCGATCAAGCACGGCGTGGACGCATCAGACGCGAGAAAAAGTTATGTAGCTTTGCTTTATGTGAGAGAAACCAAAACTGCTGGAGCAACATCATTGGGGGCCTGAATACGTTGTGCACAGCCCAGTAGGATTGGAGCTGAGGGCCTTGCCTTGGGAGGGCACTTACACCAGGAACACTCCCTCCAACCAATGTGAATTCAACCCCTCCATCATTGCTATAAACAGCCTGTTAACGGAGAACATCGACATATCCCCAGGAGACGGTGTGCCACATACGTATACAAAGGAACATCATAGTTCTTCAGCAGAATGTCCCTCAGTGCCTCTGTATAGTTATGGTTCGACCCGTAAGACCCGTACTACCCAGTCTTCTAGTTAGCGAGTTGTGCAAGCAGTGTAAAGACATGTCCCGTAGCAGGATTGCTCGATAGACGATGTGTTTCGTGTTCTATGTCCGTAAATGGACGTGCGAGTGATTGGGAGCTATTACTGACTTCATTCTCGACCTGCACCATCAGTAAAGGCCCTCCCTTCGTAACCTGAAGGTGCTGCAAGTCGGCAGCCAGACGCTCCAAGTATCTTGTCGAGTAGTTTAGATACGGCTCGTTATAAGTTCTCACAGTCAACCCGGGAACAGTGCTGAGCCACGACGGGTAGCCACCCCAGTCTCTCTCGCCACAGATGTAAGGTCCAGGACGCAGTACTACAGCCAGTCCCTCCTCATGAGCAATCTCGAAATACCTGGCTATATCATTTGAGGGCTCATTGCTTCGCCACTGAGGAATTCGGAGTTAGCGATCAACGTAACAAAGAAAAGGCACCATGCAAGGGGCAGTCCCTATGAGAAGAAACGAGACTGTCCCGGGTGATGATAATCGCGAGAACTGGACAGGAGGGACTGGCCCCGGAGATTTCATACCTCCCCAGGTTCCGGTTCTAGCAAGTTCCAGTACACGTAGCTAAATATAGTATTCAGACCCATGGCACTGGCCTTGGCCAGCCTATCTCTCCAGTATTCCGGGGGAATGCGCTGGGGGTCCATCTGTCCCCCGATGATGGTGAATGGCTCTCCATGAAGGTAAAATGACCGGTTGTCGTATGTGAACGACCCGGCAGTGGTGGCCAGACTTGGCGGCGGCAGGGCCCTTACTTGTGAAAGTAGGGCGAGAAGAGCCGATTTGATGATGAAGTCGAGCTTCATGCTGACAGCCTGCGAGATTATGAAGGAGACAATGACCGAGGAGCTCAGTGAACAAGTTTTAGAAAGACTTGCAGGCGTGCAGCAAGCCACCTGTAAATACCCACTTTGCCAGGTTACATCTTGCCCATCGCGGCCATTACTCAACGTTACATCACGGGGTCACAGCCGTCTTTATCGCGGTCTTGTACGAGAACTCGGGTGAAAATCCCCCGTCGCTTCCAACACGACGGCTTATGAGGCAGAATCCCATCAAAAGGGCTGCTGTGTGGCGGTTCATACTGGAAGCGCCACGGGACCCATCGGTGTGTGTGAGAGTGTGGTTAATTACCCACAATCAAATACGCGAGGTTCGCCTACCTTGTGTTTATCCAAGCTGCTGAAATCTGGTGAAGTCCGATTACGTTAAACAGCACTGCGTCTTTTTCGATGTCCAGTCGACCAGCCTCAGTCACGTATCTATCTGCATGCGGAGTGTGTGTGCATGGGTATCCATCCCTATCCTTCATTGCCCTCCCGTCTTGCACTGAGCCCGGGTCTCACCTTGCCTTGCCCGCTGTTCAGGTCTTGAATTGGCAGCGACACAAACGGTGTCAGTGTGACTTTGAAGATGGTGACTGTGAACACATGCACTGGAACCTCCGCACATGGCTTTCAATGGTGCACATTCGACCTAAGCAAGCTTGTACCTATGACGTCATACGCCTTCAGGAAAGTGTGTATTGGCTGTGGTCCATTATTCCCGTTCATTACAGTACATGTTGGCCAAATTACTTGTGTCTTGCCCCAATACGCAACAAGTGGTCAGATTCAATGCGGTGGGCCATCCTCGCAGGGCCAGTAATCCTTCAGCAAAACGTCCCTTGAGAGCACTGGCACCATCCACCCTGGCATACTGCATTTGCGTCGTTGCCACAGTACCCGTAACAGTCGTTGCTCGCGTCGCAAGTCCCGTCCATGCGGCAGCTACCGAACTGACATGACCCACTGCAGCAGTTCGCGCCCCCAAAGCAGTCACCGTCGTTACTGCAGAACTGTCGTGGCGAAATATCCGAGTCGCGGTCGACTGCCTTTCTTTCGACCGCCAGGCTGGATGCAGCAGAGAAGAGTGAGAGGATAGACACGACTGTGATGATTTGCATGGTGGACGATGTGTAGTAATTTTGACCGTGGTAGCACTATGTCGTGTGAGGAGATTGTGTAGAATGTCGAGATTGGAAGTGTGGCAGTGATTTTGGCGATTGTTCGTCTGCCTGATGGAGGTGCAGATACTGGATTCTGAAGGTCTCGGTCTAGAGGGACACGCTCTATTTATCTGTAGAGGATGCATACCTAGCTTAGGTTCCGCAAGAACAGCCAACTGCTGAGATGGCCGCGAATGCGACGGCTGGAAAGCAAGTTGTGGGTATGGGCTGAAGACCGAAAGAAAACAGACTTCTTCGTTTAGCGACAAGGTAACGGCGGAGGAGAAGGCTGTGTAAGCTCATCACTTTCACATCGCAGAGTGTGTCCAGCCAACTCTACGCATTTCAGATGAAAGTCTAGTAAACACTAGGCAATACTTTTACCCAATTGGTGCCATCGACTCTAGGTGGAAAGGCTGTGAAGTGCGTCGGCTGGAAGTGTTACTTTTCTCAGCCGCTCGAGCGTTTTCGTGCCCAAATAAAGAACGAGTGGTAGAGTTTACTGTCTTTGAGTTCTGCCGACCTTTCCGGACGACAGACTCTTCAGCTTGCTGCGTACATGTGCACCAATCGCATGCATGAGGCTCCGATGCAACGCCAACGCTTTGTCCCTTCGATAGCCCCAAAAGTCATACATATACTTCTTCTGCATTTTGTGGCTGGCCTGGGACATGATGCCCGCAGCCAGCGAAGTGGCCCTTGCCCTCGGAAGCTTCGGAAGCTTCCAACAGTGATCTCCGCCTACCCGGCTGTCGGTGAAGCACCACATCCGTGCTGTGAATTGTATCTAATTTTAGCATACTGGACGGTATGTGTCGAGTTCATTCTCACTATTGCTCGGTTGGTTGTGATGTCTTGAGATTTGAAGGCCAGCCGTGTTCTAGCTTTATCAAGACGCAGTCATGTGTACTAGTGAGCTGGCCCAGGTTTATCTGACACGGCAGATGGAAGCAAGACCTGTTCAGTTGTCCTTGTATGTTGACAAAGCTTTGCTGCTGGTGAAAGCCAGAGGCACACACAATGTGGGTTGGGAGATGGCAGCATGACCGACAAACTGTGATGAATCACAATCCATTATGCTCCTGGAGGGGCTCTCACGTTATTGCAACACCAATTCTATATTGATCATCCTTTCGTAGGCAGGCAGATGTGTCGTGATATAC
>JACBFG010000006.1:1932621-1951302 GCA_013435955.1 Diaporthe sp. HANT25 | reverse complement strand
AATCTCAGCAGAGCCCCCAAACCCCTTTGGCCCCCCCCCCCCCCCCCCGGTCTTGAGCGTGACGAGGGTGAACATGATGTAGACCGTGACAGGACTTGTCTAAAGGGGAGCTTCTAAGACCGCACAGGACTTGCAAGGTCTTACAGTCCTCTGTAACATTTCCTATACGATTACTCCTATGTCTAGTATGGTATCAACAAAATAGATGCCCCCCCCCCCAGTGTGAATAGGAAACACAAAAAGGTACTTCACAACTTTTAGTTCCGTGAAACTCCCACACCATCTTTCACCCACTCCCGCTCTTGCCAGACCCAGCCTGTTCAGAGTCACCGCCCGAGCGCACAGGGCTGGCAATCTTGGAGAGGCCGGATGATAGAGACTTTCTGAATTTCCCCACGGAGTCCCTCGCACGCTGACGCTTGCCCCGTGTAGATGGAGAGACAGATGGAGTAGAAGGAGTCAGTCCACCGCTACTCTGCTCAACGCTCTGCCTCGCCGAGATGATGGGTGGAGTATGCTTTCCCGGGGGTGTCCCGATAGCTGGGGGCTCCCGCTGCGGCTCGGTTCCGTTCTGTGTGCTGCTCGTACCCATATATTCCGGTGCTGTCTTGAATGATGCTGGGGATGCCAGGCCGGTATCTTCCAAGTCCGAGGACCAATTGTGCCTCCCAACAGAGATGTGCCGGACATCCACGGGTCCAGTACCATTATCGGGCAGCAATTGCTCGCGGAAGGGCTTCTGAACACCTTTATCCCACAGTTCCGAATTGAATTTCCAGAGCGCGACGGTGTCTTCCGGCTTCAACTCCTTCAAGATACTGCGGTATAGTTCGGTTGCTACCTTGTCTTCTTTTTCGGGTTTGAAGAATAGAGCCTCCCACTTTCTCCCTTCCCGCGTCTCGTCCTTGCGAATGGACCGCTGCCCCTGTTCGATAGCTGATTTGGCTTTGGCTGCACCCGTCATGTCTCTACGCTGCAAGGCCTCGCGCACAGCCTTCCAGGCGCGTCTGGACTCCCAAGGATCCTGAGCTACGGGGTCTTCTTCGAAAAGCTCCAGTGGCGTGGTGGGGAGATCCTGGATGGTGACGGTTTCTATCGACGCTTCCTTTGATATCTCTGCGCCGTTGTAAATTGTGAATGATTCGTTCCAACGGCCCGCGATTGTGTAGAGAGGTTCGTGTCCTGCTGCGCTGTCTCGTCCCGGCCCGAAAATCCTGGCCGACACTTCGTTCTTGGCTCCACTGCCCAGCAGAGACTTCCCGTTAAACTCGACAACAGAGTAGTACCCAGAAGTGCAAGGAATTGTGTACGTCCCTTCAAGCTCAGGGTACGTGCCAGCGAGTCCAGAAAGCAGTCCTCTGACCTTGACATCGGGAAGTGGTATAAGGTAAGTCTCGTCATTGTGTGCTCTCAGGGTGAGCAAGGCATGGCCCAGCTGCCTGATGGTGATGTTGCCGAGACCGAGTGTGATTTCCTGGCGCGTGAAGCCTTCTGCAAAGACCCCATGTTGTTCGTTCCAGACGCGACAGGCCGTGACTGGTGGGTGATGGGATACCTGTTCGGCAACCAGGGTAGTTTCACCGTTGGCGTCTTTCCACTTTGCTAGGAAGAGTTCCCCGAGAAAGGCGTTCAGCGGTTTCCTCACGCCCTCTTCTTCAGAACGCCCTCCATACTGCTGATTCTTCAACGAGGACAGGAACCAGCGAAGCACCAACAAGGCCCTCTTTGCCGGGTCCGGACATGCCGACGGCGCGACAAACAGGGAGGGCCGCTCGGCCCAGAAGGCAGGTAGCTCGACCACAGACTTGGTGTCGAGGACGAAAGGGGGCGCGGTGATGTTGGACAGATCGCCCTTGATGGACGCAATGGACGCGAGAAAGTCCTTGAGGGAAGAGGCGCTCTCTGGTTTGAAGGAATCCTCACCCATATTGGCGGCCTGGATGGACTAATCGGGGCGCTGCTCGGCCTCTGTTGGTCTCAGGCGTGCTGGATACACGATAGATTGGATTGGGTCGCCAGCGGCTATCAGGCAAAGGACGGGCGAGTGCAAGAGAAAGTGAAACCAGAGCTCCTTGTCTCAGAGCTTATGACGCTTAGACCGACCGGGGCACGGCCTGCCAAGCACGCGGACACAGTAGTCGTCGTCGACAGGCCCAGCCCAGCGAACAACCACCCTAACCCTTTCCCCGTTACCAAGACATTAAAAATGCAGCCCAGCTGTGTAGTAGTATAGGCTCTGCCTATTAGTTCTGCGGACATCACAGAGGGACCCATCCTGTCTGTCCACAACGAGGCCCTTGAGCAGGCGTCAACTGACGAGACTATCACCTTCTTGACCAAGAGTCAATAATCGTCAACACCCCAAGGCAGAGAAAAGTCGCAAGAGTTTTGGATAACTCGCTGTCGACTGGGTGGCTAATAAGCTGGTCCTCAGCCCTATCTAGGTACCCTGCAAGCGGTGGTGAGGTTGAGAGAGTTAGTAGTAGACGCTGTCCTTTCCATCAGGGAAGGGTGTCCACCTGGTCATGAATTACTTGAGGATTTGAAGTCTGCTCGTTGACCACGGCGGGTAGAGCACTACTTGTTGACGGGACGAGGGCCTCTTCCGATCTCTTGACCAGCGGTCTGCCGGCGTCCAAATTTAAAATGGACCCGAGGCAAACGGGCCGACTGCATAGGGTGGTAATTATCCTTGACTTCCCATTCCAGCCTACCGGGCCTGACGCAATTTTTCTCGGACTCCATCCGCACTGAAGGGCCCCATGGGGGGCAGTGGGGAGAATGGTGGGGATTTCGCGGGGTTATTGGCCGACCTGCACAGCCGAGCCATTCCCAGGCCTGGCTCGGGAGAACAACGGAAGTGAACAAGGTCACTAGGCATGCAGGTTGCTTTTAAAGTTGAGATGATCTCTTCAGGTTCGATGGGCCCATGGCGGGCATCTGGTGCCACCCTGACGCCTTCGTGACATGGAAGTCCCGGCCCGCACCTCGTCGGTCAGGTGTTGACCTACCGGCACGCCGATAGTCAACATTGTCAGGTCGAGCAGGCCTCTGGCCCTCCACGTCTATAATATGTAGCCCCTTAACCCCCGACAGAGCCTGCGGTGTCTCTTCCCAGACTCGCTCACCCCGTCCACAGCCATTGGGCCTCGAGTAGAATTTGCTCGCAATGTACTGGTTCAACCTCACACTGCTGGCCGCCCTGGCCCAGTGTACAACCGCTTCACGGCCTCGATCCGATGGAGCCAAGGATTCCATTGGCCGCAGAAACACGAGCTCGACGGGGCCTTCGAGGGACCGCTGGCCGAGTGGTCTACACCTCGCCGTTGACTACTACCCGTCACAATGGCCCGAGTCAATGTGGGAGCCAGACATCGCAGCCATGAAAGACCTCAACGTCTCGTACGTCCGCATCAACGAATTCGACTGGGCCATCCTGGAACCCGAGGAAGGCGTGTATGACTTCTCGGTCCTTGACAAGACTCTGGACCTTCTGTCACGTTATAATTTGAAGGCCATCATTGGCACGCCAACGGCCTCCCCGCCTGCATGGGTTATCGAAAACTATCCAACCTCTCTTTTCGCGGATGTCACAAATACCACCTATACCTTCGGCTCTCGCAGGTACTACAGCTTCAGTTCCTTTTCTTATCGCGAACTCAGCCAGAACATCACCCAGGTTCTTGCCCAACGCTATGGCCGTAACCCGACGGTCGTAGCATGGCAGCTGGACAACGAGTTTGGGTGCCATGGCACGGTCCGGACATACGACGCAGATGCTATCAAGCGGTTCAGGACCTGGCTTCAGGAGAAGTACATCACCGTTGATGCCATGAATGCCGCCCAGGGGAGGGTCTTCTGGTCGAACCAGTACCAGTCGTTTGACGAAGTCCTGCCGCCATATCTCAAGGTGTACACAACCAACGAACTCGAGACACTTGATTTCTACACATTTTCGTCGGACATGGTTGTTGAATTTGCCAAGGAGCAGGCACAGATACTCCGGGAACATGCCCCAGAGCAAGCCATCACAACCAACTTCATGATGCAATTCACCGACTTTGACCACTACAAGTTCGCTGAGGAGGTCGGAATTGATTTCGCCGTCTTCGACGAGTACCCTTTGGCCGGTCCCAGCCAATACTCTTGGCTGTCGGATCAAGACCTGTTCGAGACACTCCGCACGGGGCTTCCAGACTACCAGGCCTTGCACCATGCTCTGTACAGGGGCATTGCAGGGGCTGCGTACGGTGATACCCAAGGACCTTTTGGTGTCATGGAAATGGAGCCTGGAGTCCTCAACTGGAACCAGTACCGAGTTAGTCCCGGCGACGGTATGGTCCGGCTCTGGACTCTTGAGACTTTCGCCGCGTCGGGCGACATCGTCAACTACTTTCGCTGGCGCCAGGTGCCATATGCGCAGGAGCAGACCCTCTCCGGCCTTCACATCTCGGACGGAAGCCAGGACGAGGGTTTCTTCGAGGTACAAGATGTTGCGGCGAATGACCTTCCGATCCTACGTCAAGAATTTGAGGCAAACATCACACATGAGCCCCAAGGCGACGTAGCATTGGTCTACGACTATGCGTCTGTGTGGACCTGGGCTATTGAACCATACAGTGGAAGCTGGGATGTCAAATCGTCTTCCTATACAGATACAGTGCTTAACTACGCGGATATAGTATACACTTTCTACTCGGCTTTGCGACGGCTCGGCTTGTCCATCGACGTTATCGGACCACAGCAAAGCCTCGAAGGATACAAGATGGTTGTCGTGCCAAGCATGCCCATCATTCCCGACTCTTTCAACACTCTTCTCTCTGATTACACCGGTCCAGTCATCTTTGGCCCGCGCTCGGCCGCTCTCACCGCCAATTTCTCATACGCCCCGGGAATCCAACCGTCCCAGAGCGTTCTGCGCGACCGTTTGCCTATGCGGGTGACACGGATCGAAACACCACCCGACTATGCAAACAGCGGAGTCCGTTATGATGGCACAAATTACACAATAAGTTACTGGGAAGAATGGGTCTCCTGTGAACGCCAGAATGCGACAAGTTTCGCATCCGTTACCTCAACATCGCGCCATCGTGCTGGCAAGCCAATGGCCTGTGTATCTGAGGATTCTTGGCATTATCTGGGCTTCAATCCGCCCGCGGACTTCCTAGTAGCATACCTCGGGGATGTAGCTGCAAATGCTAGCATCAGCGATCTCACTGGGAAGGCGGCAGGCAAGGCTAATGACCTTGGTCGCTCGTTAAGGCTACTGAGAAGAGGGAATCTGCTCTGGGCTTTCAACTATGGCACTGACACTGTCGCTGCCCCGGATTTGGGGGTAGATGGTGCACTGATCATCGGAGAGGCAGAGAATATACCGGCCGGCGGTGTGTCGGTCTGGAAAATCGGTGCTTAGATGTAGACTGCTAGCCTTACTGTCCAAGTCCAATGGATACGTGGGCAAGCAAGATATAGAAACCAGTAATTCAACCGCTGAAGGTGGAGTAATTATACAGCCCAAAATAACAAATATCTCCCCATCGAGTTCCTTGCTTGCGTTGAAAATACTTGCCTGTTGTGAAGACATACCGAGGGGCGCTCTGGCTTTTGCGACGGGGTGGCCCGGCGCCCGCAGACTCGGGGTAGTTAGAGACCGAGCTTTGATGACGCGACAACGGGCATCACCCGCCCCATGCTCCGCTCAAGCCTGAGAGCGCGCATAGAAGGGCAGGCTAATTTACTCGCCAGGGCATATATTCGAGGGCCTGGACTGGACTCGAGTCGAAGTGGCAATGACAACTCTCATCATTGGCATCCACAATGCATCCGGCAATCCTCTTCGCCTGGCTCCTGCCGGTAGCATTAGCAGCTCCCGTCTCTGTGAGTCTCATCCATATCATTCGTCTTGCCCGCCCCCATCCCTGACCGATCTTTGACCAGTCTTCTGAACCTCCGGGGCTAAACACGGTATGGCTTTGTGGGGATAGCACCATGGCCCCGGGCGGAGGACACAATGGAACCGAGGGATGGGGACAGTATTTACAATACTCCCTTGACTCTTCCAAAATCAGGGTAAACAATTCGGCCTATGCTGGGAGAAGTGCGAGAACTTTTACTCGTGAGGAACGATTTGAAGCCATTTTCTCGAAGATTCAGCCCGGCGATTGGGCGGTGATCGAGTTTGGACATAACGACGGTCGTAAGCGCGCTCGAACGAGAGAGGTGCCACGATGTCAAATTCTAACTTCTTTTTCCTGTAGCTGCTGATCCTGCGAATGACGCGAAGAACAGGGTGGACTGTCCCGGTCTGGGTGCCGAAACTTGTCCTGTTGTCTACAAGTAAGCCATTATGTCTGCACAGATGGATGTAGATCCCACAAGGCCGGAGAAATCTGACACAACAGCAACATTCCAGCAATCAAACCGAAATTGTCCAGACCTACGCGACATACCTCCAGAGGGCCAGTTCCACCTTCCTCAACTTGGGCGCCAAGGTGATCATCTCGTCGCCAACACCAACAAACACTTACGACAATGCTAGTGGGCAGTTCTCCTGGGTCCCGACTATCTACGAGTGGTACTCCTGGTATGTTGTCGAATCGCTCGGAGGCCCAGAAAAGGGTGTCTACTACGTGAATCACGGAGATTACGGTGCTCAGGCACTCGAGCTCATGGGCAAAGGGACTGCAGACGCCAATTTCCCAATGGACAACACCCATACGTCCCCATGGTTAGCAGACACGTTTTCCAAAGCCTTCGTGCTGGGTGTCAAGTGCGGCACATCGCCTTTCCAAGACTTTGTGGTTAATGCGACAAGTCGTTTGGAGGGTAATCTCTTGGGAACGTGCGCACAGGTGAATAGTACCTTGCCAGTTAGAAATTGAGAGACAATATGCCAGAGGGTATCTACACTTGAGCAATTCAAGATTTCGCACCACATCTTATTGACTACATGGTCTTCATGAGACGCCAATTGAAACAGCTGGTGGCATCATACCTAGGTGCTCAGGCCTTTCAAAGTTGTGCTGCCTGGGCTCGAGGAAGGGACCGAGGCCAGGGGCTCAACTCACTCGACACAGACAGCATCTTTGCAATTTGGGATCGTGGAGTAACCAAGCGCAGGGCCTTACCTGACGTTTTTCATAGTCCAATACCTACCCCGATTCCTGCATTAGCTAGGTATCACTAGCAACGCGCATGATGTGAGTAGAAAGGCTGAGGGTATCCCGATCGACTGCACCAACAACCGCCCCACCCCCCTTTTGGGCCCGTCATTTATGCAAGGCACAGCAGCAGTCGTCTATCTCGGAGACTCGATGACACTGGAATTCACAAAACCTGCACTTATTTCTTATCAACTCCATAGTCTAGTAAAAGAGTAGCTGTTCAACTCTCAGGTTCACCCGCTCAAACAGCTCAGACTTTTTGTATTCCCCAACCGCACAGCCGGACATTTCCTGCAGACCAGCAATAGGGTATTCTCTCGCAGGGAATTTTGTTTCGGAATGATCTGCTACATGACATTCTCTATCACAACAAGCTGTTATAATATTGATGTTTCAATATTCTGTGTGCAAACTTATGTCGATATGCCAACTGCAGGATGAACACTGAAAAAAGTGTCCTATTTCTGATCAAACTCTGCAGGAAACTCCCTGGTTTTGCGAAACTTGAGCTCAATCCTCTGTGAAATGTAGTAACGGACTTTGTACCTAGGTAACGAAACTTGAATCATCCCTCCGTGTCTCCTAGGATACTTGTGTTGCAGTATCACGGGACCCAGATTCCATTGAACCCTCCAATAGACTCAATATTCTCCTGTAGCACAGCTGCACCTGACATGGATCGGGTCATATGGGCTATTTGCCGACAATAAGACTGCGGGGTAGTGACTGCGGATCCATGTAATCCCGTTAGGTGATAGTCTTCTTGTTGATTGTCCCGGCCACTGATGTGGATTCCGAATGTCAGTCGAATTCAATTGAACTGACAGGCTGCATACAGACCGTGGTGAGATTCGTCACGAAACTTGGTCGGTCTCGTCTAGGTTCTCCTCCCTTGACAACACTCAAAAGCACGACGTGCAATTCAGCTCGCCTCACCTCCTAGCCGCGCTCGCAAGATTTCGTGGGAAAAGCAGTCCGTCCCATTGTACTTTGAATTCAACGAAAGCATCTAGCACGGCTTGGCAATCTCGCTTTTGGCTCGCAGGGTGGCAACAGTTGATCTTCATAGTTGAACCCGTTGACAACCAACCCCTCAACATGCTGACCAGCCATCTCGATGAAATGCTCGGCCTCGCTGGGGCGCAACGACTCCTACAAGAGGGTGCCGTTGGTCTGACAGTTGCGACTGCACTTCTCTTGGCCATAGGAGGCATAGCACTTGACTACATTCGAATGCTATGGCTTCGCTCCAAAATGGTGCAGTGCAACCCCGATGTTCTTGAAGTATCCATCCCGACATGATCTGCTGACCAGCGTCACAGCCCCCTGGACCGTTGCCATTTCCCATCGTAGGAAACACATTCATGCTGCCTGATAGCAAACCATGGCTATGGTTTGAAGAGCTTTCAAAGGAATACAACTCCCCTCTCGTGACCGTGTGGATAGGCAGAAACCCGACAGTTTGGATCAACGATGCTTGGGCGGCCTCCGACCTATTCGAAAAGCGGGCAGGAATATACTCTTCGCGGCCAAAGATGCTGGTCTTTGCGGAGCTGGGGGCTGGCCAGTCAAATTTGGTGAACCAGTATACTTTCAACCCCGAACAACGAGAGAGGTGGCGTCTTCAGAGGAAGCTTATGCATTATGGAGTTGGCGTGCAGGCCGTGCGGAAGTACCGTAGCTTTCAGAATGACGAAAGTCGGCTCGTTGCACTTGACTTGCTCAACAAGCCGGATGACTACGTAAAGCATTTTGAGCGATATGCCACGAGCGTAGTAAGCATTATTGGCTTCGGAAGGCGAGTGGAGAGCAGTGAGGACCCGATCATCACAGAAGGTATGTGCCTTGCACCTACATAGCCTGTTCCTTAGAGGCCTACCGGCTCTACACCGCCGTCCCTTTAAGCTGACACTCTTAGTGATCGCTGTTATGCAGTTAGCAGCGGAGCTTAATGTCCCGGGTAAGAGGTTTCCAATGCTCATGGAGACATTTCCGTTCCTGGCTAGATTTCCCAATGCCATCGCGCCTTGGAAACATGGACTCGGTAGTAAGAGGGGACGCGGCTTCTTCTATGCGCTGGCCGAGGAGGCAGCAAAAAAGCCTGGACACGAGGATTCCTTCGTCAAGCACCTCTTCGAAGCCAAGGAGAAGTACACCCTTCACGAGGAAGAGATTTCCGCTCTCAGCGGGAACCTTTTTGGTGCTGGGTCCGACACAAGCAGCTCCACCCTCATCACCTTCGTCCTGGCTTGCTGTGCCTTCCCTGAGGCCTTGGTCCCAGCTTATGAGGAGCTCGACCGTGTCGTTGGGCCTCATCGGAGCCCGCACTTCGACGATCAGCCCAATCTGCCCTACATCAATGCACTCGTCAAAGAGGTTCTGAGATGGAGGTCTGTTGCTATCATTGGAGGGCAGCCACACTCACCTACTCAAGACGACACATACAACGGTTGGCTGATTCCGAAAGGCACGTGGATCCAGGGCAACGTGTGGGCAATTCATCACAATGAGCGTGAATTCCCAGATCCTGACCAGTTCAACCCAAGGAGATATCTGCCGGGAAGCCCGGAAAGCAGACCCTTCCCCGGCGAGAGGGGTTACATGACTTTTGGCTGGGGGAGAAGGGTTTGTTCTGGCCAGGCGCTTGCCGAGCAAGGCACTTGGGTCACGATTGCAAGGTTGCTGTGGGGTTTCCGCATTCAGAAGAAAAGACAGCCGGACGGGAGTCTCCTCGAGGTCGATATTTTCAATTACACGTAAGTATTGTCGACGTCGACGAACTCAATGGGCACTGGCTAATGACAAGACAGAAACGGGCTTAACATGCGCCCTCGTCCCTTTGAGTGTACCATTGAGCCGAGAACAGAGGATATTCGGCAGACAATCATTCGTGAGGGTCGACAAGCTCTGCAGGACCTGCAGCAATACAGCGGCGAGACGAAGTATAGAATGTCGACATTTTACCAGCGTAATGATTTGGCTATGAAGTTGTTCGGAGACGGCGTAAAATAGAGCCCACGCAATAAGTTATTGGTTGATGGTATGCTTTGCGGGCCTCCAAATCCATGGTGCTAGTTGTTGATTATTCTACAATATTATCTACATCTTTCTTCTACTTTGGTGCGGTTGTCGATAGTCTCCAATCGTTCTATGCAGATCCTGGCGTTGACCATTTCAGTCTAAGATAATCACTTAGTGACCCTTTTGCAAGGGTTTCACTCTCATGTTGATGCTGTATTTCCTGAATCGATTGTGTTGATCTTGCTCACTTCACATTACAGCATCAAGTCTACCCAGGTATGCATTGGCTTCCCCAATGGCATCAGGAGGGGACTTCAAAGAGCAATAGCGGGTTGGGTGATCCACATATCGAGATACCTCTTTCTCAGGTCAATACTTGATAGTTTGCTTTACGCAGTACATGGTAGGACTTGTGAAGTCCCCAGAAGCCCGCCCCACGGAGGAGATTAGTTCGTGCTAAGCTTTCCTTTGCGCTCCTCAATACCCATTCTGAGCTCTCTGTACCCTAGATATTGCCAGCTAGGAGGTTTTCGACAAGGCGAGATAGGGACAAGCGTAACAAAGAGCAGCGCGAGTCCGTCAGAGACCGCTGTCTCCTACGTCTGTCTGGCTTGAGTAGAGTGGCTGTTTTTCTAGTGTGGGTAGGGTGCATACAGACGAGGCTGCATCTCGACTACATAATGCAACGACGATGTTTTGAATAGGGAGCATATTTAACACGTCTATTATATACTTCTAATCATACGAAGGTAAAGCATATCGATCGGCTGGTTCAATTGGAAAGGCACACCACAAATTTATTGATTTGAACCAACGCAGTGAGGACGACCTATTGCGAAGACAGGGATAATACAGCTCAACATGCTTGACGTGGATGCTAACGACTATGTGCAACTCACGACCTTAGCTCCCCCACGATTGTATGGAATCTGTGAAAGTGTTTTGGGCGTGGCTAGCAATACTTTCTTTGTCCTGCTCCGTTTCCAGAAAACTCTGGAATGGGAAGATAGTTTTAAAGCATACCAGGCCGCGGACAGGATGTGTTATCGGCAAGAACCGGATTTAGGAGGCACATCTTTGGCAGCGCATTGGTCGGAGAAGCCGTCTCAATCCCCGAGTCCCACCTGAACGACTCGACTCGACCGCGAAGGGGCTTCGTCGTGGTCACAATGCTCCGGTCACGGAAAGAGCAATGCACATTGGACAATTCTGCTTAATTGAGAAAAGTTGTTCTGTCTTTCTCACTCTCCGCGCTATCTCACAATCTAGCATACATTTTGGAGAGAACAAATGGTGTCAAGGGGTAGCCTCGACGGACCGACCCATGGTAGAATGCCACTCCACAGAAATCGGTGCTCCATGTCAACGGGCCGGGACCGGTCTCACAGTCTGTATCCTGAACCACCTGCCTTCTGGCCTCCCTTAACATCAAAACGGTCCAGCATCATGACCTTGTTCCAGGCGGCTACAAAGTCGCGAACAAATTTGCCCTCACCGTCGGCACTGCCGTAGACTTCGGCAATAGCCCTCAGTTCTGAGTGCGAACCGAACACCAAATCGGCGCGGGTAGCGGTCCATTTCTCGCTACCTGTCTTGCGGTCAACTCCGGACCACTGCTCGCCGTCATTGCCCTTTGCCACCCAGGTGGTGTTCATATCCAGGAGGTTGACGAAGAAATCGTTCGTCAGCTGACCAGGGCGCTTCGTGAAGACGCCGTTGGGGTTGCCGTCCCAGTTCGCGTTCAGGGCTCGCAAGCCGCCGACAAGAGCGGTAAGCTCGGGTGGAGACAGGCTGAGAAGGTTGGCCTTGTCAACGAGGTACTCCTCAGTCTTGACGCGCGCAGAGGATTTGCCATAGTTGCGGAATCCGTCAACCTTAGGCTCGAGGTAGTCGATGGAGTCGACCTCAGTCTGCTCTTGCGAGGCGTCTGTGCGGCCCGGGGTGAAGGGGACCGTGACATTGTGGCCAGCGTCCCTCGCACCCTTCTCAACCGCGGCGGTACCAGCGAGGACGATCGCATCGGCCAAGGAGATCTTCTTACCGCCAGGAGCGGAGCTGTTGAACTGTTGCTGCACGCCCTCAATGGCACTGAGGATCTGCTGCAGCTGCTGTGGGTTGTTGGCACCCCAGTTCTTTTGAGGCTCGAGACGGATTCGAGCACCATTGGCACCACCACGCTTGTCACTGCCTCGGAACGATGAGGCAGCGCCCCAAGCGGTGGCGATGAGGCGATCGGGGGCGACACCGGCCGACAGCAAGTCCTTCTTCAGCTGGGCTACATCCTTGTCATCAACCAGGGGATGGTCGACCTTGGGCACGGGGTCTTGCCAGATGAGCTCCTCCTTGGGGACCTCAGGGCCAATGTAGCGAGACAGAGGACCCATGTCACGGTGGAGAAGCTTGAACCAGGCACGAGCAAAGGCGTCCTCGAGCTCAGGCAGGTTCTCGAGGAAGCGTCGCGAGATCTTCTCGTACTCAGGGTCGGCGCGCAAAGCCAGATCGCTGGTCAGCATAGTAGGCTTACGCTTCTTGTTGGGGTCGAAGGGGTCGGGGATGGAGGCCTCGGCATTCTTGGCCACCCACTGCCAGGCGCCACCAGGGCTCTTCTCCTTCTCCCACTCGTTGTTGAAGAGAGACTGGAGGTAGCCGTTGCCCCACTTGGTCGGGGTGGTGGTCCAGACGACCTCAAGCCCGGAGGTGATGGCATCGCCGGCGCTGCCTTGTCCGTGCTTGCTCTTCCAGCCAAAGCCCTGCTCGTTGATTTCGGCACCGGCGGGGGCGGGGCCACAGTTGCTGTCGGGGGCGGCGCCGTGGGTCTTGCCGAAGGCGTGCCCGCCGGCGATGAGTGCGACAGTCTCGTAGTCGTTCATGGCCATACGGCCAAAGGTGGTGCGGATGTCCCTGGCGGAGGCGAGGGGATCAGGGACGCCATCGGGGCCGACGGGGTTGACATAGATGAGACCCATGTGGGTGGCGCCCATGGGCTCCTCGAGCTCACGGTGGTGGATGTCGGTGTCCTTGGACCAGTCACCCTGCATGGTCCCGCTGGCCTTGAGCTCCTTGAGGATCTTGGAGTGACGTGTGTCATTGCCCTCGGGGAACATGGTGGTCTCGCTGCCCCAGTACACAGACTCGTCGGCCTGCCATGTGTCAGGACGGCCGCCGGCAAAGCCAAAGGGCTTGAAGCCCATAGACTCGAGGGCGACGTTGCCGGCAAGCAGCATGAGGTCGGCCCAGGAGATCTTGTTGCCGTACTTCTGCTTGATGGGCCAGAGCAGGCGACGGGACTTGTCGAGGTTGCCGTTGTCAGGCCAGCTGTTGAGGGGCTCGAAGCGCTGCTGGCCGTCGCCGCCTCCGCCGCGGCCGTCGAAAACGCGGTAGGTGCCGGCGGAGTGCCAAGCCATGCGAATCATCAGGCCGCCATAGTGGCCGTAGTCGGCAGGCCACCAGTCCTGCGAGTCGGTCATGAGGGTGTGGAGGTCCTTCTTGAGGGCGGCATAGTCAAGCTGCTTGAAGGCCTCTGCATAGTCAAAGTCCTTGTCGTTGGGGTTTGACGAGGCCGAGTGCATGCGCAGGACGTCGAGGCGCAACTTGTTGGGCCACCAGTCCTTATTCTTGGTGCCGCCACCGGCGACATTGGAGTGCAGAGGGCACTGCTCGACGCTGCCCATGTTGACGGCTGTCTGGGCGAATGTGCGACGATGGGTTGTGGAGATGAGGTTGTTTTTGTTGTTGTTGTTGTTGACGGTGAGACTAAGAAGAGTGCGCCTCGCCGAGAGTGATGATGGTCTGGCTATGTGAGAGAGCATAGCGGAGGGAAAGCGCAGGAGTGGGCGGGGGAGGGTAGGCTTGGGGGTATATAAACGGGCGAGGCAGCACAAGAGGAGGGAGGGGCGGGTTTGCGGACGAGGAAAGAGGGGTGGCGAATCTAGCAGCGAAAGGGCAGGAAGGGCCGACCCCGCAGCAGCAACAGCAGCCCAGCAGCAGCAGCGGCGGCGACAGCAGTTCAATTGCCAGCAGCAGTAGTCGTGCTGGCTGAGGCACCCTCGTCAGAGAGTCACAAGAGTCACAGAGTCACAGACGTGGTGGCATTGCTCGGCAGGGAACCCGGCAGGGGAGGTAGCTCGGCATCGAAACACTGGCACACTGGGCCATGTCAGAGCTCTGCAGCTTGGGGAGAGCAGGTGGGAGCTCCACGCGGCCGTCAGGCCAGTGGCAAGTGGGTGGGTTCCGGTCTTGTTTCCATGATCTCACGCATTTCACCCTCTCTCCTGCAAGGGTGTTGAGGGGCGGGGGCAATTGGGAATTGGAAATCAACGTGGCCCAAGTGGCTCGCACCTGAGACGACGAACGGTCGCAACTGCTTTACGGAGCAAGCAGGAACCAGCACGCATGTACTGTGTACATGAGGAACAAGGTTGTGCCCCTCCAGCCCTCTGTTTCTCTCTCTCTCTCTCTCTCGCTCGCTCCCCCTCCCTCATGCCCTCTCTCTCTGTCATGCCCATTGCTCGCCGGTGCGGTGCAAATACGGAGATAGCTCGGGCTGGCCTGGACGAGGCCTGGACGAGGCCCAGAATTGCCCACGGAATGCTCGCGTCCCGCGGCCATGACATTCATTATATCTATGTACCATACAACCTGATGCTTACCACCACGTGTAGTACATACGTATGAACCTAGGTAGGCATTGTGGTCGATTACACATATAGGTATACAGACAGCCAAGGTTTGCTGCCGAGTCAGCTCGATTGACCATCCATCAATCACCCCACCCAGTCCGTCCTCCCCACCTGCCCACTTCGATCGATCCCCTCCCGCCCAGAGTCCTGTTCCCGAGGTTCCCCATATCACACATACTTAACCAGCCAGCCAGCCAGGGCTGCCAGTTAAACAAAGTTTCCAAGTCTCAGACACCACACTTCATTTTCCTCAATCCTCAAACGTCTGAGCAACCCAGTCAAGAAGCGGGCTGGAGCGTTGCGTTGCGTTGCACCACTACCGTGCACCTGTGCCAGACATGCCAGACATGCAGGTGCCAGTGTGGGCCAGACCTGGACAGCTCTGACAGCACGAATTGACGACCACAGCACAGGACAAACCAATCGGAGGTTGATTGGGAGCAAAAGTCCATGACGCAGACACATACCGTAAGTAGTGTGGTTTTTTCTGTCCCGGACCACAAGCTGCGTGGTGCCTGCCAATCAAGCCACTTGGTCAACGAACCAAGTGGGCACAAAGTACCCGCGACTTATCCCCGTGCGGCTGCATGTCCCTACCCAGATAAGACCAGGCTGCTTCGCTACCGGCTGTGCTGTCAAATAAGGTTCCGGCGGGCATGTGGATGGGAGTCTGGCCGTGCGGGGGAGGAGCCCTGCTCGAGCCCTGATGTCCTGATCCCCCTGCAGACCGATTGATGACAGCACTCGAGACCGTTGCTCGTTGCTGCAAGGGTTTCTCGATTTAGGATGCTCGTTGTGCCCCACGCACGCACCCCACTCCCCCAAAATTCTCCATCAGAGAAACACTGCATATGATACTCATAGCTGGCTGGAGTAGCTACTACTAAGTTTGTGTATGTAAAATACAAGCAATCGATTGCCAACATCAATTCATCACCATTGCCCACCCAAACCATGGGTCCTAGCCGCTGTACTTTCTGGACTGCCATGTATAACTCAACGCCCAGCCCCTTCATGATTCACCACACGTACCGACAGTGAGCCAGCCCGCACTGCAAGGACCCACGACGATACGGAGTCGCCCGACGCGACTCGACGCGCTTCTGCGCGCTTGTGACGCAATCCCCTTCAACGCCACGCCTCGATCCCGTAGCCCTCACATCGTCCTGACCGACGCGGCAGCCAACGACCGCTTCGTGAGTCGCCAGAGCCTCAATTACCAGGGCCTTCCTTTTTCAATTGTCCCGCCATTCGCCCTTTGCCCACCAACATGCCTCCCGGCCGCCCACCAAAGCGCAGACGCCCGTCGCCCGCTTCCAACCCACAACCGAGCGCAAATGTAAACACAGCCACCCGCAACAGTGCCCAGGCCTCCTCGCCCTCCCACGCGTCTACATCCTTTGTCTCTGCCGGCGACGGCGACGACGGCCACCCCTTGACCCCTTTCCTCAACACCACCTTTTCCACCCACCGCCTGTCGCCCCTCTACGTCGGCTCCCAGCCCCTGACACAAGACCGAATACGCACCCTGTCCTACCGCCTAAGGGACTTCCTAGTCGGCGATGTCGTGAGAGGTGTCGAGCTGGGACTGGACCGCCCTACTGATGACGGCACCATGTCGAGGACCGGCGCCCTGGAGGCTGTTGCCATCTCCTGGGTCACGCTACACGGCCTGGTCGGCCCGTATCCTGGCACAAAACAGTATCGAGACGCACGGGAACGCGACTCCACGCCGCTTGGGGGGAACTCGGCTGATGGCCAAGCTGGAGGCGTGTCTGCGTCGCCTGGCAAGACGAGAGGCCTGCAGATTTTGCTGCAGTACGAGCATGCCGAGTGTGCAGCGCTGCTGCTGCCATCCATCAAGGACGCCGCGACCTCCAAAGATGTGGCTGCAGCCGCAGACCAAGCATCATCGGGCCCCGACCCTCTGCTCAACTTCGCCGTCGGTAGTCCCGACGACAAGGACCCGGCCTTCTTACATTTACCCCTGCTATTACTGCGCATGCCCGCACCTTTGAAAGCCGCCATCACCGACTTTCTCAGCCGCACCTTCGACTGTCGCGTCAGCTCCCTGGGCCTCGGCACCCGAAGCCTGGTGCGAGCCTTGGAGACGTGGACGCGTGAACTTGGTTCCGAGGCCAGCGCCAACGCTGCCAAAGATGTGATGCTCACGCTAGGATTCTACCCCCCAACGGTGATACAATGTCGGCGGCGGAGGCGGCAGGAGCAACGTCATCAACAGCAAGACATGGCCCAGGTGAAGAAGGCGGATGGGGATGAGGACGATGCCCAAGAAGCATCAGAGACTACCTCTGGTCTCAAGTCGATCGACGTCATCGTACCTAGCGCCGACCTGCTGCGCTTTATCACCGCGGGTAAAACAAGGGAGCTGGGAAGGGATGAGCCTCCGGACCAGGCTCGGGGCAGGCGTAAGAGGGCCGGCACTGAGGGTAGAGACCCGTACATTGAGGCCAAGCGCAGGAGACTTGGAGGCGACAAGGATGAGGAGGGCTGGACCTGGCGACGGCGGCCGGCCACGTCAGAGCATACTGTTAACATGCTCGATTCCGGCCCGTCGCAACCATTCATCGAGGCCCTGGCCCAGTACGTGCAGCAGCACCTCGCCCTCGACCTGTTCCACCCAGCAGTCCGCATATCGAAGGTTGCTTGCGGAGGCTTCGTGTTGTCTGAGGGGCGGGTCAAGATATTTGGCACGCCTCCAAGCGTCGGTGCCGACAATGGGACTCCAGATGCCAAGCAGAGGGCCACCTGGGGTGTCTTGGGTGGGCTCCTGGAGAAGGCCTGCACGAAGCCACCGGACGAGAAATTGGGTGGGGAAGGTAGGAATCCTGCCTGATTGACGAGATAATAATAATATTCATACCCACTTCAAGCATGAGCTCGCTCGTCACTCTACTTGTTCTCCGTGAGCGCCCGCACGACTCGATGCCACAAACCAGAGAAGAGATGTTCGCTTGTGATACCCCGCCGTTCTATATGCATGAACCTTAACGCCTGAATTCCACTCAGTGTACTGCCACGTGCCACCCATGCCTATCATGTTTTCGAGGGAAAGAAACTTGTGGCTTGATCCTCGCATGCCGGCCAGCCGTAATTTAGCAACCGACAGAAAATCCAAATGAGCCGTCAAACACAGACTCGGGCGAGAAGTCTCGTCTCATGCTCTTTATCAGGTCCAAGGACGGGACCTCCCCGCTGGAGTAGAAGGCCAGCAGGTTCTCCATGTCCTCCTCGGTCAGTTCACAGAAGGCCTCCCAGCTGTAGGCGTCGGAGACGTTGATCATCCAGCCCATCCTGCTGGCGACAGCCTCGGGGCCGGGCTCGATCTTGCGCAGCATCGCCCTTAGCCTACCGACCTTTTCGACGGCGGCGCCGGCATTCTCGGGAAGTGTGGCGGCGATCTGCTTGCGAATGGAGGCAGCCAGCCTGGGGCCCTTGCCGTTGGTGGACACCATGATCTGCAAGGGCCCGTCGCGGTGGACGCTGCCAAAGTAGAAGTCGCACTCGGGCGGGACGTCGGCAATGTTGGCGGCGATGCGGCGCTCCTTGCACAGCTTCCAGATCTGGGTGGAGGCTTCTGGGTCGTCTATGGCGGTCAGGACCATGTTGACGTCCTTGTCCGGGTCGAGGTCGCTCGGTTGGAACTTCCTGTCGATGTGGGTCACCTGGCCGGCAGCGACGCGGTGTGCAACTTCTGGGTTGAGGCCGGATGAGGGGCATATGACGGTGACGGCGGCGTCGGCGTTGAGGCAGTTGAGGATGCGCCCGGCTGCTACCTGATGAGAGAGGACGAGGAG
>JACBFG010000006.1:1881637-1932587 GCA_013435955.1 Diaporthe sp. HANT25 | reverse complement strand
TGGGGAGGGGGGGGGGGTTCACGTACCTCGCCGCCGCCAACGACCAGCACTTTCTTGGCCTTGATCTGCCAGGCGAGGATGAGGCTGCCTCCGCCCTGGACCTCTGGGAATTGGTCCTTCTCTGGACCCATATTGCCAGCCTATGGCCACGAGAAGTGGTGATGGTACTGCTCGTGTGCTGGAGGGGCTTGTTAGTAATTACAATGGGCATTGGGTGTGTCACGGATGACCTCAAATGGCCGGGGCTGGGTGGGTGTTCATTACCGGTATCAACAATCTGGGCTCAAGACATGAATATCCTTCGCGATAAGATGTACTTATACAGTAGCAAAACGTCCCTGGTCAGCCAGACAGGTGCATGGGCGGGTTGGATTTTTCATAACCCAACAACGCAGACAGGATGCGAGCATGATCTGCCAAACAGAGAGATGGTTGTCTTGATCGGGAGAGGCAATCCCTGCACCATTACCCAGACCGAACTGACCGATTGCCTAACACAAATACGTACCTAGGTACAGGTTGAAAGTCCAGCCCCACCATCAAACCTGCCGCACGGTGCCTCTGCGCTTCCGGGTTCGCAGTCGCACGAGCCTGCTGCTAACATTGGTAGGTACCTACCTACCAAGGTACCTGGGTATCTCGGGACATGCAGGTAATCCACGGTATTGCCGCCAAGGTTCATGGTTCCAGCACCCTACCTACATGTACGACCGCTGAGCCTCGCATCCTGGATCCTTCCGCAAAGGCAACGACCACGACGACCAGGACCACGACGGCGACCAACACCACGACCACAAACTGCATACATAGAACACTCGGGGAGGGGGATGTGCATCCTGCCACACACTCGTGCTACTATTTGGTGAAAGGGGGAGGTCAACATGTGACCTTGTCGCGACCTCTCGCCACATCACCCGCACACGCACACGCACACGCCTCGTCCACTTGGTTACATACAGTCCGTCCTCTGAGCCCTCCGAAGGTGCATCGTCACCACCTAGCACGACGCCCATCATGTCGGCCCGGAAGCTCGGAGGAGGGAGGATCATAGGAAACGGGAAAGGCCTCGCGCCGCCCCAGCCTCACCCTCGGTCGTCGAACCCGCGCGCACGGGAAACCAGCCCCTATGCGCCCTCGGACGCCTCATCCACCGATCACTATTCCACCTCCCAGAACTCCATCTCCCCGCCCTCATCTTCCACCCCCATCGCCGACTTTGGGCCCCAAGACCTTGCCTCCCGCATCAGTATCGGCGGCCCTTCCGGTGCCGATGCCTCCAGCCCGAGGCTGGTCTGTCCAATATGTGACGACGAGATGGTAGGCACATCGCCTCTCCCCCAACCGAAGAACGGCTTGTGTCCGGGACAATGCTGAACTCCGCCTCTGTACAGCTGACGCTGCTCCAACTCAACCGCCATATCGATGACAACCACCAAGAGCTCCCCGAGGTCCAGCAGGACGAGGTCAAGACGTGGTTCGACAAGCAGGTCCTCAAGGCCAAGCGCTTCCAGCCCCTGTCGCTCATCAACTCCAAACTACGCGGCCTCGAAGTCTTCGAGCCGAACGAGACCCAACCCATCGCACCTCCACCTACCACTGCCGGCCCCAGGCCACCGCTCGACACCGTCATAGACCCGGACGAGATGGTGACAAGAAAACACTGGCAACGCTCGACCGGGAACGACAGGTGCACTGAGCCCTCATGTGGCAAGAGCCTGGGGGCCCTGGACGGCAACGTCAATTGTAGGAACTGCGGCAGGCTGTTCTGCGAGGTACATACCCTGTATCAAATGAAGCTCTCCAGGTCAGCAACCCACGAGCCGGTCAGGGGCTACTGGTGTCGAGTGTGCGAGACCTGCTACAAGTCTAGGGAAGGATACAACGACCACAGCGGTGTCATGGTGGACCACACGGATGCTTTTGTCGCAATCAGGAGGAAGAAGGTCGAGAGGCAGAACCTCGAAATCCAGAGGCTGGAGAAGAGGTTGACCAAGTTGACGCAGCTGCTTGCCTACCCCCCGGATGAGGCCGTCGGAGGTGGTGGGGGCCTGCTGACACCAGTCGCATCCTTGGCCGGACAGAAGAATGCGCGGAAGCAGCTCGAACAGTCTGTTGTGACGTGGGAGGAAGACGCCAACGTCCCCCGGTGTCCATTCTGCCAGCAGGAATTCTCCTGGTCGTTTAGGAGGCACCATTGCCGAATGTGCGGCAGAGTCGTCTGTGCAGATACGCAGACGGAGTGTTCTGGCGAGGTTGGCCTGAACGTCAACAAGCCGGCATCCAACGGGGCCGGCAACGAGAAGACCGATGTACCAAAGGGCGGCCACATCAGCGTCGACGTCCGGATGTGCCGCGACTGCAAACACACGATATTCGCAAAGCGCGATTTCCAGGACGCGGTCACGCTCAAACCGCCGGATCAAAGGGCCTACGAGACACTTCGCCAGTTCGAGCGCGGGATCCGGCTTCTGATGCCGTCTTTCCAGAGGGCACTGGTCGCCCTCCAGCCGCCCGAAGACGAGTTCTTTCTGGACAGGCCGCCGCCATCACACGCACAAATCCAAGAAGCCAACAAACTACGCAAGAGGCTGACGGACAGCTTTGCAAAATACCACGTTGCGGCAAAGCGGATCCGTGACATGAAGACCACGAGCCCGACGCAGCTCAGGCTCCAGAAGAATGTGTACACAGCCGCAAGCTCCTTCCTGCATACTTACATGCTTCCCATGAAGAGCTTGCCCAATATGCTCAAGAGGAACGTGAGCAGCCAGGGCAACGCGAGCAGTCACCGGCGGCTTCTGGGTGCCACAGAACGGCAGGGCAGCTCCGGATCAGTGCCCGGCGCATTGTCCCCATTGCGCAAAGGCGAGTCGGCCGAGCCCGGATCAGAAACGGCCAGCCTCGGTGAGGCAAGTGAGACAAGCACGGCAGTGTCTGCGCTCGAGACAGAGGAGAAGGAGCTCCGGGAGAGGCTGGTGGTGCTGGAAGAGCAGAGGTTCCTGGTGCAGGAGATGGTCAACAATGCCCGTGCCTCGCGACGATTCGAGGAAGTCGGGGCACTGAACAAGAATGTGGAGGAGCTAGACCGCGAGATCCATGCGCTGAGCAACGCTGTTGACGGAGTGGAACACCGGTGGGAGGGCTTGTATTCTCAGCGGGCCGCGGCCTGAAACCTGCCACTCATCGGCGGCTTGTTGGTTAATTGGTGAGCACGCGGAGGCCCAATGCACACGTGTGTGTCGAGGGGTTTTTGATGCAAGCAAGATCTACAGCTTACCAGAAAAGGGACTGGGGGCATAGCGTGGGCGTTCAGGGGCAGATAATCTCTCAAGCACTTGGCTAGGCATTACCATCTAATTTACATTCTGACATGATATGCTATATAAGAAAGTACCAACTGCTGATTCCAGGCTTGGCGCAAGTATTGTAATCGTACATAGGATGACTCTGCCTAGACTCCCTGACAGTCCTGCTCTAACGGTTGACAGAAACGTCCTTTAGCAATATGGGTATCATAAGTCCATGGTAGAGACCTCGGGAGATCATAGGTACCTAAGTACCTAGGTAGGTGGGTAGGACAGTATCACCGGCAGGTCCACCTTCCATTTTGATAGAACGGAGGTGTTAGGCAGGCACCTCCTTCCTACCTGCACTCGGTAGGTAGGTAGGTAGGTAGTAAACATTGGACTCGACTGCTCACGTCTCACCCTTTCTTCCCAACAACACCTCCTTTGCAAGCTGAACAACGACACCCGCACAGGCAAACAACTTTCCTTGTCTGAACCCTCACTGTCCTATTTTCCTTGGCCTCTTTGCCGCTCGTCGGACCACCTATTCCAACCATCACATGGGATTCTAACATCCGTTCCAAGCATACACCACGTCCCAATAACGCCAAGATGAAGAGCTTCCATGGCCTGCTCCCTCACCTTGCCTTGCTCCTTGCTCAGCTGCTCACCTCCCACGCCGGTCTCAGCTTGCTTGATGCCTGTAACGACTTGTCCATTGATCACAGCGATGGCGTCCTATCCGGAAATTGTCACGGCACTAGCGGTGCTGTACTGACGTCTGTGGACCTCGACGGATGTCTGGGCTGGGGTCCTCAGGCCGCCCACCTGCACCTCCGTGGATACACGTCAGGGCTGGCCCCTGTGAAAGAGTAAGCGATCGAACCTCGCAGGACATATGTGAAGCTGACGGTATGTTGCAACCCAGCGGCGCCTTCACCAACTATTGCAGTTCTTGCTACATCGTCAACAAGGGCGAGCGCAACCAAGAGGCTGCCCACCTACTCTGTAATTGTGCCCCCGATGACTCGGATGTCTCAATAGAGTATTCATTTGACCTTGGTGCGTCGATAAGCCTCTGCCACTGCAGGGTTGAACACGTGAAATTGGATCCGGACTGACCACAGCTGACAGGAAGCTTGGTCACCGTCACCGACGAGGGCTGCCTCGAATGCCTGGGCGCCACTGGTGGCTGCGTCCGCGATGCTACCTCCTGGATCGGTCGTGATACTTCCATCGACTCGGACTTGGCCGGGGAATAGGGTGACTGGCCTGGGCTCGAGGGGAAGAGGGTACCATGCGAAGAAAGTATCACAGACCCCAATCTTGAGAGCCTGCTGCCGGAAACTTATCCGAACACGACCCATCATAGATGTAAACAAGATCACGCACTCTGCTGCTACCAGACCCCGGCAAGACGCTCCAGATTCAACACTTGGTTCGAAGCTTTCAACCTAATCCGAGGCAGGAACGTCATTTGGAGGCTCCACTTCGTCATCAACAGGTCCAGCTTGGAAATCACAGGCCAGCTGAGTCGCGTAATCCAATTCTGCTCCCCGTCTGGCATGGACGAATGCGAGGGCGAGACCCAGCCCGACCAGGTGCCTGATCTGCCCAAAGACGACATCGGAGAGAACTTCCTCGAGGATTCTGGACAGATCGTGTATGATGACGACGACAGTGAGCATGAATGGGAGTGAGTATTCTTCTTTGTGGCACGCACACTTGCGCCAATGCGTAATTTGACCGGATTTTAATGTGCTCGGCACGAATAGCTGACGTCTGTCACCTCCAGGCCAACTCACATCACCAAATACCCGGACAGCCAGCACAATGAAGCAGTCAGTCTGGGCGGTCTCCACCCCCATTGACAGCAAGAAACCTAGCGGTACCGTCCCTGTCAGAGACTCTGCCGACGTGTCGGCCACGCTGTCGAGCCGGTGATTTCTCGTAACATCAGATGCTGACGGGGAAGGTATTTGCTTGCTTGCCTCCAGCAACAGGTACGGTGGATGACGCCGTGTGGGCATATTCGGATGAGGTCTTCATGACTGCAACGCAAGGAAGTGGGAACATGGCTGTCATGCCTGAGACCAAGAAGTTGGGGGCATCTCATACCTAGAAATAGCACCACATAGCTGAGTATGTCATTCCAGCAGCATCATCTTCCTGCTCACCACGCCGCCACTCTTGCCAGCCACTTCTGATCAGCTGGTCTTTTTGTCCAAAGCTCGACTGAGGCTGTTGAGGAGCAAGAAAGCCTGCCCTTCCGACCACATGAGACATGTTCTTGGGCTTCAAGAACGACAATGGCCAAATACCATGAACTATATGCATAGGTCCGAGTCAACAATCTCACGACCGTTTGGAATGCATTGCCGCTCGTTGCGATGCGTTTGTTGCTCTGGTACCTTGTATCGTAGACGTTGCAATGCGAAGAGTGATCGTAGAGACCGGCAGTGATCATGCAGTGATCATCCGATCCATGCTGCTATTCAAATCTAGCTACACCTCTGCCCCGCGAGCGTGGATCTTGGTGATGCTTAGCCAACGGCAAAACTAGATGACAACTAAAAAGGCGGTAATGGTATCATGCAAAAGGGCACGCCCCTCGCGCCCGATTTCCCAAGGCCAAGTACTAAACGCAGAGGAGTATTCATCCTCTACCAACTGCCTTAATCGACCCAGCTTCACCACTCTCGGGGCGCACATAAAAGACCCCCAAACTTATCAGGGGGTTGGGCACACGTGGCCGCCTCTGCGCCAGACGTGGAATTGTTGCCCACTCAGGCCTCGGCCTATCAACAGAATAGGTATCCTATGGGGAAGCAACCTAAGGACCATCGACACCGCCTAGGAACTTCCGCACCCGGCCTATCTCCAACTCTCCCTTCTCACTCTCCACGGCCCGGACCAGGCCCTCGAGTAAGTCATCAACTTGGCTCTCGGGACAATTGGCCGCTAAAGCAACCAGGCGCCTGTACTTGTACTCAATGTCTCGGCTCGTGCCTTTCAGATTGGATACCTTGTCTTTCATCGTGTCAAGGATATCAGTCGTTGCTTTTAGGCGAGCGCGGAGAATGTTAGCATCGGGTAAAGCGGGCTGGTGTTCGGCCGAACTCAGGGCCCTCTCAAGTTCGTCCTCCCAGGCCGCGGCAGAGTTGCTCTGCGACGCAGCCTGTTCGTTGTCCATGTGGCCCATCCGGTATTGGAGGCTTTCCAGCTCGCGAGACAAATTCGCAACCTGTTGTCGGTTGAGCTGCTGCTGTTTTGCCTTCTCCTTGACAACGTCGAGGTTCCGCCGTGTCTCCGCAAGCCTCGACGAGTTTGCTCTCAGCGCTGTCTGGAGCTCATCTAGGGTATCCTGCTTCGCCCTCAGCTCTTCTTGCGCGATCGCGGCTGTCTCTCCCAGCAAGTCTTTCATGGCTGCAAGCTGATTAGCATCTACGCCCGGGTGTTTTTTGGGGCGGGGTTTAAAGGGCGCGCTTGACTTACATGCCACAATATCATCGCTGCTCTCCTTGCTCCTTTGGGTGCTCGCTGCCAAATCGTTCTTTGCCACGTCCTCGACGTCCCTCTCCGCCTCGGGCAGCTCGCCGATCCCGAAATCTACGGGCCGCAAGCCGACACGATTTGGTATTGAAGGGTCGGCATGTACCTCAAGAAGCTGCGAGATGATGCTGCGGTTCGAAATTCGAGCGGCCAGATTGAGTGCTGTGTCGCCAGCCTTGTCCTGGGCGTTGACCACCTCGATCATAAATCGACCCAGACCTATTTTGTGGCCGTTACTTGACGGCGGCCCAGTGGAGTTCGCAGCATGGTCCTGACTGCTCGGGGCGCTACCTTGGCGGACAACCCACTCGAGTAGACAGTCGAGGTAGTATTTGCTAGTGGCATGCCGACGTTCGATGGCGCTTGTGACGACGACGTGATGCAGTACCGTACGACCTTTGTTGTCTGGCACTTCAAGGGTGTGACCCAGAAGGTCCAGCAGTTCAGGAAAGGAGAAGTTGTCGTGAGAGTTTGTGACGATGACTGCGCGCATGAGGGCAGTCTGACCTTCAGAATTGACCCTGAATGGATTGGCTCCGTGCCTGATCAAGGCCTGGACGATGTTCATGCGCGACAGCGTGGCGGCCCAGTGCAAAGCAGTGTGCTGCTGGCTGTCGATCGGCATGTCCAACTCTAATGGCGTCAAAGACCGCAGCTCCTCAAACGCATCAGGCTCCGTGGGCTCCGCGAAGAGGGTGAGTAGTGTTTTGCGCGTGGCCTCGGCATCGGCAGACTCGTCGTAGGGTAAAGGTGGCAGGGGGGAAACTCCGTCATGGTCCTCGACCTGGTGCAGATTCAGACCGTGTTGGGAGTAGATGAAGGACTCGTTAGGCTCGGTGGGGGAGCCCGGGAAGTTATCGGCGCTCATGTACATGCTCTGCGACTGAGACTGGGATTGGGATTGGGATTGTGACTGGCCAAAACTATCTGCCGGCGTCGCCGCGACCCTCGGCCTCTTCCTAGGGGGCTCGGCGCCGTCGATGTTCATTGACTGCGCGTTATTACGTTGTGCAGAGTATGCGGAGTCACCGTTCCGGCCTAGATCAGAGGTGAAGCTCTGCTGCGAGTTGCCCGGGAAGTCGTCCACGCTCTGCATTGAGACGGAGGGCTGGCGGTTGAAGCTGGGGGCCCTCGAGAGCCCACCGCGGCTTCTAGGCCCAGGCGAGTCGAGTCTGGCCTTGCTGATGGCGGCAACAGCATTGGAGGCGGTGGAGGAAATATTCTTGAAGAATGTGCCCGACATACTGTTAGACCTGTTGTTGATAGGCTGACTGTAGAGCCTTTTCCTCTGGGCGGCCATAGCCTGCTCCTTGGTCGGGGTGTTGAGGTCGCCACGGCCCGCAGCAGTGCCGTCCTGTCCCATGTCGTAGGTGAGCAGTGGCCGGAGGAGGTCCTCTACACCATACTGGCGACAGACCTGCACACCTCGATCATAGGATATCCAGGTGCCCTGATATTTGCCGTAGCCGCCCTGGACCTTCTCGTGCTCGCCGGTTTGGATCTCCTTCTCGAGGATCTTTGTTCGTTTGCCCTTATCCAAGCCAGCAACCTTGAGGATCTGAGTGGCATTGAGGCAGCTATCGTGACGGCGGCGCATGACCGCGACGGCATTAACCTCCATCTCGTAGACTTCGACGCCAGAGTAGACGGACTGCGGAAGGAGGGTCAGTGGCACCGGTCTTGCAAGGCGCGGTCGACTGCGGGGATGTTGGGGAAGGAGTTTCACGAACAGAATAGATCTGGGGGAGATGGTCGTCGTCCATGGTGGAGGACAGGGAGTTTGTAGACTGGTGGTAGGCGTTACTAGCGGGTCGTGTAGGCTGGCAGGAAGGCTCGCTGACGGCGAAGCTGACGGACTGTTGCGACGCGGAGAGGCGGTAATGATGGTGGGACGTTTGTGACATTGACATGCGCGCGAAGGCGACCAGATGGCTGCAGGAAGCTATCGATATGCGCAAGATTTGGGCGGAGGGCGACAGTGTGCAGTCCGAGTTGGATCAGATGGGATGTCCGGGGGCGCCCTGGGAAGAGTGTGAGAAGCGGCGACAGGCTGCCTGGTAAGAGAGCGCCGATGCCATACCTGGGTGTCTGGAATTGGGACGAGATAGCGAGTGTCAGAGACCCATTGATGCCGCGGCGACAATGAATTGTACTAGCTCGTCTGCTTTGTCGGGTGGCAGCCGGTTTCTCGAGGGCAGGACGGCGGAAGACGTTCTGGGCAGCGCAGCACGAGGCTGAAATGCGCGACTGCTGCTGGTCGGCGGGGCGGGGGTGCGCAACAACTTGTATGTTTGGCGAGGATGTCAAGGTCGGTGCCCGGGGTCGGGGCGGGTGGGCGGTTGAGTAGGATTCGATTCGGGTCGAGCGTCGAGGCGCCCTGCTTTGCGAAGGTACCTAGGGCAGACAAGACCAGACGGGACGGGACTGCAGGCTCCCACAGAGACTCGCGATGAGACGAGATGGCCTACCTTCGTATGTGAGAGTGGGTGGAGGAAGCCTCATGCCGTGGTACCAGGGGCGAGAGGAACGAGGGTATATCGAGGAGAGGGAGTGAGTACTCTCTGCTGGCGCGAGGTCAGGTGAGCGTGGACTAGATACATAGCCTACCCTACCCAATGTACCTAGGTAGGCAGGTCTCGTAAATGTACATTTGAGTGCGTGCATGGCCTGCAGGTCGAGGTCGACACCCCGGGACGTGTCTGTTTCGTGCGGAGTTCGTGTGGTGAGGTCAGCACGGACCACAGAGCGCACCCTCCACACGCGTCGGCCAATTCTGAACGTCTATTACCTTGTGTGTCCGCGTACCCATGTATCCATGCCCATGGACAGCGAGCCTGCACGCAATACTTGCAGTGACACCTCATCCATCATCCATCATCACCCGTCACCATCCTTCCTTCATCTTCCATCCCCACCCCCCGCGCCCCCCAATACCCGCGGGGGTAGCTTTCAACCGCCAAGGCAGAGCAACCCACGACGCAGGCGAATCGAATTCTCCTGACCATGCGCCGCCCCGTCGGCGCCGCCTCGGCCGATCTCACTCTCCACATCTACCGTGGCCTCCTCCGCCAGGCGTCCTACCTGCCCCCGATATGCCAGCCATACATCAGACAACAGATCGTCTCCCGCTTCCGCCGACACTTGGCCGATCAGCCCGACTGCCCACAGACAAGACGCCGACTCCGCCAGGCGCGCCATGACCTTCGCTTCCTGTGCGCCGCCAACAACGGCCTCGTAGACAACCTGTACCGCGTCTTGCTCCTCGTCTTCGGCAGGACTGGCAGCAGGAGGAGGCTGCTCATCCACGCCCTCTTGCGACAGGACCCGCCCGCTGACTCTGCCCAACTCGAGACCGCAATCGCACGCGATATAGATGCCAGGACATATACCGCAAAGGACGGCTCCATCGCCCAGCGGCCCCCAGACTGGCTGGACAAGTGGGACACCCGTAAGCTGCGCGCCCTCGCCGCCTCCCAGGCCAAGCGCGGACCAGCCCACAGCCCCAGACCCGACATCAAGCACAGCCAGACAGACCCGGCTGCCAGGCTGCCCCGCATGGATATCTGGGAGCGGCCCCTGCCTGCCAAACTGGCCCGGAGCAAGCTGCGCAAGGAGTATGTGCGGCTCATCAATCGCATCCTGCCCCCGCTGCCCACCAGCGAGTGGCAAACCCTGCGCGCCCTGGCCCTGGGCCACGCCGACAGCAGCGCCCTCGGCCAGATGCCGCCCAGACGCCCGCCGCCCGCCCCCCTGCACGGTGACCACGGCGCGAGCACGCAATGGCGTTGGCACGCCTACGCCACCGAGCCCGTGCGGTCTGTCGACCGGGCCAGCTCTAGATCTCACCGTGGCCGCACTGGTCGCCCGGTGCCGGGCCCACACGGGCAAGGCGCCGCCATCGGCCTGCACAGATATACGCCCAGGTTGCTGAGACGGCTGTTCGCCAAGGTGTGGGAGATGACGCCCACCATGGAAGCGAAGCCCGGCGTGGAGGGCAAATGGGACATCGCCTGGGGCAAGGTGGCCAAGGACGTCCCTGTCGCCGCGGCCGCACATGCCCCATTCTTCGACGCGGCGCCTGAAATCAACAGGGCGGGAAAGAACAAGGCCAGGTGACTGTAGCAAAAGTTGTATTTGGGCCCCGTGGTTATCTGCCTGCCTAGGTAGCTCCTCCGTAATGTGCCCTGCCCCCCTTGACAGGCAGCTGGGTGGGACCCAGGTGCCGTCGCTCTCAGTCCAGCATCTTGGTCAACTTGACAAGCGCCTCCCTGTCGACGCGCATGCCCACCCACTCCTCCTGGCGTGTTGCGCCAATGACGTCCTCATAGAAGCGAATGCTGGGCTCGTTCCACTTCAGGACGCTCCAGTCCAGCCTGCCGCCGTCCATGGCCACGACCTCCCTGGCGAGGGACACGAGCAGGAGCTTCCCGTAGCCCTTGTTCCTCTGGCTCGGGGTGACATAGAGGTCCTCGAGGTAGATGCCCGCCTTGGCGCGCCATGTGGAGTAGTTGTAAAAGTACAGGGCCATGCCGACGGCGGTCTTGTCGTCGTCGGGCGCGTAGAGCAGGAGGCACCTGGCGGGCCTGAGGGGGCTGGTGGGCTCGGTGATGGGCAGCCCCCGGGCGTCTGTTGTCGGCTCGCCCGGGGAGAGCTCCGAGGGCGCAAAGGCGATGGTGGAGGCAAGCTTTTCCACGGTGGCCTCGACCGAGGCAAGCTCCTTCTCGTAGTCTGCTAGCTCCTTGACGAGGCCGAGGATGGCGGGTATGTCTGGGGAAGGGGAGATGAGCATGGGTCAATCCGGCAAGCCTTGGGTATTTCCTGAGGCGTGGAGAAGAGAGACACCCACCTTGACGCCGTGCGTGTCTCACAAGAGCTCCCTTGGGGGCAGCCATGGCGGGAGTGGGCTGTTTTGGTGGGAGAGTTGTGTACTGTATTACTGCGGTAGGTAGTTGGATAGTTGAACCAGTCGTGGCCGGAGATGTTGGCTGCGGTGTACGCTACTTGGTAGTCTACCTACCTGCCTGCCTACTTAGTCAAGTATGTAGGTGCATAGTGTGGGCAGTTATAGATATACGTAGGCTGAAACACTGGTAAGTGACTCAATACCTAGGTGGACAGACTACCTGCAGGGCGGACAGACTGCTATTCCCCCTGCATGCACCACGCGCACTCGCGCAGCTAAGCAGACTCAGGTTCATGAGCAGACCATTCTCGCCGAGGGTAGATGGTGGGGCCAAGCTGGTAGTGCCCCTCTGCAGACAGGGTAAGTGGTCCGGGCTTGATGAGATAAGGCGTCTCGTGTGAGGCCAGCCAGCCCCTTACAAACGGGCCGCTGCCGATTGGCGGGAGAGATGGTCAGCACCGGGGCAGGACAGTGGGTACGTTGAGAGTACGTGCTATACTACGTAGGGTAGAATAGGCTGACCTATGTAGTACCAGGTGTACCAGGTGTACCAAGGTATGTCCACTACGAGACTTGGCTACGATCATAGCAGGTATAGGTGGCCTACATAGGCAGCACGCGTTAGGTAGGCAGCCGACCCATGACCGGACTGCCAACGTTCTTGTGCCGTGCCATGCCGCACCGTAGACCGTACCGTAGAAGGAACTAACCACCGTGCCGTACCGATGATACCGCACCGGAACGGAACCGACTGCTTGGAGTGACATGACTTGCCCCCCGTCCGAACCCTCGAACCCTCAAGCCGTAAGCCGTCTCTCTCTGCCTTTGTCCTCTCCGGCGGCGGTTGGTCGCGCCTTGGCAGCGACAGGGAACGGGCGGTTGCAGATTCAGGGGGCCACGCCCACGCCCACGCACACGCACACGGCCACAGTCGCGGCCACGAGACACGTCCATCCACCTCACGTCCACCTCCAGCCCGTCCCGTCCCGTCTTCACCGCCGTGCATCTCTCTGCTTCCGTCCCTGGGCCCATCCCCTCCTATCCACATCCACTCCTGGTTGCTGTGCTGGCAGGTCTGGTGCTTGAGACCACCACACACCACCACGCACCACCACACGTCCCTCTCTCTCAGCAGCTCCTCGTCAACACTCCTCTGGCTTCACCACCCTTTTGCCTCTAGATATCTGTAGATATCTCTCCCTCACACCGGCTGCACTGGCTTATATCCCCCCTCCCCCCCAACCCTTCTCCCCACCCCAAAGTACCGTAGATCAGGGCTGGGCATCTCGAGATGGCTCCCCTCGAGACCAAGCCCACGGCGGATGAGGTTGTCACATATGGCAGCCCGTCAACCAGCCCGCCCGACCTGAGACTGCTTCACTACAATGATGTCTACCATCTCGATGCGTCTTCGGCTGAGCCTGTGGGTGGCATTGCCAGGTTCATGACTGTCTGCAACGAGTACCAGCAGGGCGACCGCTTCAACGGCCAGCCCGCCTGCCTCACCCTCTTCTCCGGCGATGCCTTCAACCCCAGCCTGGAGAGCTCCATAACCAAGGGGAGCCACATGGTCCCTATTCTCAACGCCCTCGGCACCGACTGTGCCAGCCTCGGCAACCATGATCTCGACTTTGGCGTCGGCCAGTTTCGCAACCTCGCCGCCAAGTGCACTTTCCCCTGGCTCATTGCCAACGTACTGGACCCTGCCCTCGGCCCCGATGTCCCCATCGGCAACGCAAAGCGCACTCACATGATCACTGCCAGCAACGGCCTGAAGATCGGCATAATCGGCCTCGGAGAGCGAGAGTGGCTCGAGACTATCAACTCCCTGCCGCCCGACCTCATCTACAAGTCTGCTACCGAGACCGCCAAGGAACTCATCCCCCAGCTGCGCGCCGACGGCGCCGATCTGATCGTTGCCCTCACCCACATGCGTGAGCCAAACGACAACAAGCTGGCCGAGAATGTCGGCGACCAGATCGACATAATCCTGGGCGGCCACGACCACTACTACTCCCACAGCTTCATCAACGGCTGCCACGTGCTGAGGTCCGGCACCGATTTCAAACAGCTCAGCTACATCGAGGCACGCAAGGCCCCGGCGGGCTCTCCAAGGCCGTGGGAATTTGTCATCTACCGCCGCGACATAGTCTCGTCCGTCGCCCAGCACAGGCCCACCCTCGAGCTGGCAAATAAGCTCACGGCCAAGCTGAAACAGTCCCTCGAGAAGCCCGTCGGCTGGACTGCTGCGCCACTGGATGCCCGTTTTACAACTGTGCGCCTGCGGGAATCAAACATAGGTAACTTCGTCTGTGATATCATGCGCCATCACTGTGAGTCGCCTCCAACGCGCCATGCCCCCCGACCCCCGAGCTTGCTGGACTCCGCGGGCAGGTGCCTGACTGCTAATGCCCTTGGTAGACTCTGCAGACTGTTCGCTGATGGCCGCTGGGACGATACGCGGTGACCAGGTCTATCCCCCAGGCCCGATCCGCGTCAGGGACATCACGGACTGCTTCCCGTTCGAGGACCCCGTGGTTGTACTCAAGGTTACCGGACAGGCCATACGAGAAGCCCTCGAGAACTCTGTCAGTCTCTACCCGGCGCTCGAAGGGCGCTTCCCGCAGGTCTCAAACATCCGCTTCACATTCGACCCCAAGAGGCCAGTGGGCGACAGAGTCACCGCCGTAGACATTGCAGGTGATGGATACCTCCCCGACAAGGTTTACGTGCTTGCGACCAGAGGTTATATGGGCCGCGGCAAAGGTGAGTCAAACCCGAAGCTTGCTACTTCGTGACTCGGGAGTGCTGAACTCATCTGGTAGATGGCTACAAATCACTTCTCATCGAGGAGGAAGGCGGCCAAGCTGTTGAGCTCGTCTCGGAGGAGAACGGCATTCTGATCTCCATGATGTTGAGACAGTACTTCATGTCCCTCAAGGTTCTTGACCAATGGGCTGACATGGGTCCTTCCATGAAACGTCATTGGGGCAAGGTCGTTTCCAACGTCACCAAGTCACATCCGTGTATGGAGCCGAAACATGCACCTGCCAGTTCTCCCATCGCCCAGACCCCAATCACACCTATTTCAGCCAAGGGATCGAAGCGAGGCTGGGAACACTACTCCCCGGAGAAGATGCGCCAGAGGAGGAGTAGTGTGGGGCCGCTGACAGAGAGGGAGACGGATGTTGAGCGCGACGGCTCCAGCCCCGCCCCGGAACCCAGCGCACTAGAGGGCATTGCGGAGCAGGATGACGACGAGGAAGCAGAGCTTAGGATTATGAGGAAGACTTTTAGGAAATGGTGTAAAAAGGCTGGTGTCAACGCAAGGACAGGGGAGGGCCTACAAGAGAACGAGGTTGACTGTGACTGGACCAAGGCCATCGCACCGCAGGTTGAGGGAAGAATAACCATGGTTGGAGAGTAACGGCGGCGGATGATCCAAGGAGACCGATAATCCTCCTGCGTAGATAGACAGACCACGGAGTACATGGTAGACTGATCAATCACCTACGGCTTTCTACTGTACCAGAAAAATGGTGAGAAGACATTTACTCGGCACTGAAGCCCAGTAGAACAACATTGTCTGCAGCTGAAAAAACACACATAAAAGAAGTCGTATGGTTTCCATTCCTTCCACTTAGCTAGCGTTTCTTCCTGGGTACTCTATCTTCTTGCTGTGTCCACCAACCTCTACTAGCCCTTGGCTAAGAGCTTGGAAACTAAATCCTCGAAAACAAATACAGATGCGGACCGGAATTGAGCCCATGTGATCGAGTTTCATGCACTGTAGTAACAACAAGTACAAGTCACCGTAAATATAAGCGACTACGGAAGACACAGTCGAATCAAGCTGTGTGGGCGGTGTCTGCACCTTGCTAAGCCATCATATGTACATTGAAGAGGTGTGCGTCTACAATCCATTTGTGCAATATGTCAAACTGAAACCACGATACAGCGCACACCTCGCCTCCGCTTGTACCGTTATGACAACAGGAATTTAAAGAAAAAAGAATTTGATGTAGTTTTTGGTCCTAGCCTTCAAGACCCGACGAATCTTACTTAAAACTCAGCGCAACCACAAACATCCACTACCGGGGCAGGACCTAACGCTGCTAATGTATTATAATACGCCGGCTTTTTCTGTAGATTGCTATCCCAGAGGTCTGGCAGACTACCATTCAGGAAAGTGTATCTGTCCGTAAAGCCCCAAGTCGTGATCCCAACGCACCGAGAGACCTGCTTGCAGGCTCTCACGACAGTGGCAAAGTCCCGTGCCTGCTGGGAGAAGTCTGGATTGCTAGCCGGCGTTTCGAGATCCAGTTCAGTGTATGCAACGTCGACACCCAGACTGGAGAAGGAATTGAGCGCTGAGACTAGCCTTGAAGTGGCCGGAAGCTCCCCGGTTTTGAAATGGGCCTGCAAACCGACGCCGTCAATCTTGGCGCCGTACGCTTGGATCGATTTGACAATGCTGATGACTGCATCTGTCTTGGCCGAAGGATACTCGATATTATAGTCGTTGTAGTACAACTTCGCGGACGGGTCGGCGGCGGCGGCGGCGGCGAATGCTATGGGTATGAAAGCTGGCCCGACTTTTGAGTACCAGACAGATTCAGCGGGCGTCTTATCTCCGCGGAAAAAACCATTCGCGTCGACAGCCTCATTGACGACGTCCCAGGCATAGCATTTGCCTTTGAAATGAGTGACGACGTTTGTGATGTGATTCTTGATTATTTCAACAATGGTAGCGTTGTCGAAGTTGCCATCCGTAACCCAAGTCGGAACACTCTGATGCCAGATGAGGGTATGGCACCGCATTATTATGCCATTCTTAAGGGCCTGATCCACGATACGGTCGGAGAGGCCATAACTGAACGAATCGCGGCTGGGCTGGAGAGTTCGAAATTTTTGCTCGTATTCGCATGTGTATGTGCCGAAGTCCTGATTGCGGATTGCAATGGCATTGGCTTGGGCATCGTTGAGGATTGAGGTGGAAACTTGGGTCCCAAAGTACTGCAGCCCATTACGCCGGGCGCGAACATTCAGACCGTCCCCCAAAACAGGCCAAATCCTGCCAAGAATAACAGCAAGAGCAGCGAAACGTGGCCTCATTTTTGACGCTGGACACGATCGTCAAGGTGCACGATCGAATCTGACCAGGTAGCCAGAATCCCCTGGGCCGAGGGAGATTTGGCCAACTTAAGCAATCATTGTGACAATACGGGATAATAAATGGAATGTGAAATGCACACACATTATCGCAAGCAGAACTCACGCCCAGATGGTGGCTGGAAGGATTCCGCAGGTGTGGAATGTTCTTGGTTTGGCGCACCTGGTCCATGAAATCAAGTTTCAAATCACATTTCAGGATATTCCCCCAGCAGCTCACTTGAAATTGCATACAAAAATTTCTGCGCCTTCACCAAGTGAGCAGCGTGACTTATTTAATTGAGACCTTGGAATACCTCCTGACCCCGGTGTGGCCTCAGCCATCTCGGATCTTGCGTTCAGCAGGGGATTCTATTGCCGCGAAGGCGACTTGATTTGTCGAAGCCAAAAGATCGGGGAAAAGAGGAGGGGACAGGGGGGAAGGCGATAAAGAAGGTAACAGTCGCATTTCTAAGCGTGATCAGCTAGCATTACACGTTGTAGCTAGAGCGATCAAATACCGCATCCGCCATCCTTCTCAGCTCTCAGAAGCTCTTGGCCATCACCACACGTTCAAATCATCGAATATGTTCTGCGATTATATCGTGACCATGGAGGAGCTTTGGGAAGCGTAGTCAAGCTTCTCGAGCACGGAAATTGAGCCACCAGTATGGCAGAATTATTGACCATATAATGATTGCGGATGGAAATGAAGAGACGATCAAAGGGATATCAGAGGTGCTCAATACACGGAATTCTTCCACCTACTCAGCAATGGCAGTCAGGCCGGGTCTTATACTTTGGTTGTGATTGATGTCAAGGCTCATTATTCTACCTACTACCTATGTAGTGCCATATTGTACATTCAATTCCGCAATGGTCGTGGAAGCTAACTCCAGAGTGCAACTCAGAGAGAACACTGCTTTGTGATTGCTGAGCGCCACTAGGTGAGTTAGAAACACGGCAGGCACTTGCTTCCGTCGACTGGCATGGCGGTGGCTTCCTCTCAAACTGTAAGACAGGTCAACGAGTGTTTCACATATTTATAATGTTTTCAAACAAGAACAAGAATGTGCTCTAATCAGGACGAGATTCCAATCGCGATTTATGCGAATCATCATTGTTTGTTGATGCAGAAACCGTGGTAATAAATCCTGTCATCATTTTCAGGCACCTCAGGCAGGAAATATCCAAACGTACCTTGGCCAAGACAACCATTCAAGCCTGTGTACCGAACTCGGGCAGGTTTCAAATGCACTGAATCCAGTTGTTGATGAGAAATTTCAATGTTCAGGAGGCGGAAGGCGCCCAAGAATATTGTCACGCCCCAGCACCTCACAGCATTACGTCAGGGCGAGGAATCGATTCTACGACGCACATTGTCGCAATTTTTGCAGGAAAAGATGAGAGCTTTGAATTTAGTGCTGAGGATTGCGCTTTTAAATACCGACCAGTCTGTAATTCTGGGTCCGATGTAAAGAGCTTTCACTCACGTCATAGTCCCACCTCGTGGAGTTCAAATGTGGCCGTTACCAAGGAAGTGGTTCATCTTTGAGTCAGTCTTCACTGCACTGCCAGTCCCTCAGCCCCGCATTACAACTTTGTTGTTTTCATTGAAAAGAATTCATCTAGGAAATGTTGCATAGCAATGCGCTATGACTGTAAGCGATCATTGAGTCGTTCAACGATGCCGGCCGACACTTCAAGGAGGACACACCGGCTGAGCGACGATACCTAAGGGTGATTGCACTATAGAACTACTCGAATGGCAGCTGCATCTAATACTTTTTAATTCCTGACTCGGAAATACTTTGACTTTGTGCGCACAGCCCCGTTGTCTTCATTTGCACTAGAATGATAAATCATGCATATTGACCGCACATACCTGCGTGTAGTCTGTATAAGCCATTTGACGCTTCAGGTTGTTGCTTTGGTTGGATCACTATGCGGAAAGGTTGCTGATAGCAATCAGCGGCAAGCCGAGACAAACACAAGTTCCCGGAGTCTGACCGAATGTTTGGTAGGTCACAAGCCCAAGCCC
This sequence comes from Diaporthe sp. HANT25, assembly GCA_013435955.1. Classification (NCBI taxonomy): domain Eukaryota; kingdom Fungi; phylum Ascomycota; class Sordariomycetes; order Diaporthales; family Diaporthaceae; genus Diaporthe; species Diaporthe sp. HANT25. The sequence continues at coordinate 1,913,653 of JACBFG010000006.1, read as the reverse complement.
CACCTGAGAATTCTGAGAACGAATTGTGTTTCTGAGCATGAAGAGGCTGCTGCTAGGCAGCCTGGGTCAGTGGCAACAAGTCATCAATTGGGTTACACGATCCAATCATTTGGTATTCTCGGTAAAGTCCTCATGCGACACAGTCGCAAATCCGTCCAGACCAGACCAATTCGACTGTAATTGGCCTCGATATCCTGATTTTAAGGCGATTAAGGATAGAAATCTTGAGGCGGATTTTCAGGGCATATTATGATGGCAGTTGCTTAGGCATGGCAGAGATACTGGCCTGCTTAGTTTGCATAGACTTTACGGTCATACATGTCTTCTAATAATGAGCCACAGTAGTATATAGAGGCTCTCGTAATGACTTGATGCACGAAGGAAGAAAGTCAAATGTGTACAAGGGAGCCAATTGTTTTCAAGCTACTTTTATCGGAACTACCGTATGCCATTTTGCTGAGCTTGTAAAGGCAACACCTAGCCAAGTTCGGCCTTGCATTTGAGTGTCATACGCATTAGCAGTGTATCCAGTAAGGTATGCTGTATCGGAGTAGCTTTCACAGTCATTTCTCAACCCATCATCAACAGCCTGACTGACTAGATGAACAAGGTGTCCTTGGGCACAACTCATTATGTATTGTTAGGGTACCCATTTCGATGACCCTCCTTACAAACACTGCAGCTTTTTTGTGCTCTCCCTAGTAGGGTGGTTTCGTTCCTAATCCGTATACATACGAAGCTGTATGTCGCCCTTCATACAGTGGTAAACGCTCAAGTGCTCAAAGTCCCAGCGTTGGTTAAAAGTACCATTTGTGAGGTACTGATGAGAATAAAGCTATTGGCCTTCCAATTGTAGTAGTAGTATTAGTGAAGCATTCTGACAAGAGCCCCTTGGGCTTCTTGTCACGATGGAGACTCGACTGTTTTGAAAAAAGAAAGGGTTTATTATCCGGGCTTATCAGGGCAAGACAAAGTCAAGCGGAAAGATGGCTTCAGAGTACTGGACATGGGCTTTGCTCTTTATCTGTTGTACGCGACTCAGCATCCTGGCGTGTCTTCCTCGCCTCTTGTCGGCCCCGCTCCCTTGCAAATCCGGGGAAATACAACGCGCTATGAAGCTTAAATCCCGAAGCGAAAATGTAGACATTCCTTTTCTAGATCTCCATGTCTGATTGGAACCGTGAGCCGTGTGTTCCCCTGTGGTCACATGTCTGCTTGACGTTGAGCGTCGCGTCCGACACCAAGCATGCGTGCCTCTTTTCACTGGTGTGGACCTTCAATTCTGGCTCACACTGTATTCAAATTTAACTTTCAAGCATGTTGCATCATTGATGGACAGTTGACTAGGAGACTAGCTAATGGTTGGCCTCTTGAAAACGATGACTAGCTTGCATTGAGATTCCATTGACTAGGTACTTGAGCTGAAGTCCAGGCCCATCCTGAATGTCCCGTTAGAATATGCCGAATCACCTCGCCGCGGAAAACTTGGGTTTAAGAGCAGGGCCATCCTCGAGAGAATCATCACGATACAACGTAACGTTTTAATCGTCAAGATAATATCCGAAGTAGCTTCGTAAGGATTAGGCATCTGTCGCGCGCACCGGATGGCTATTCCCCCTTTTCTACTGATGATCCTTGACAGCACTGGTGGCTCCACTTCGAGGCGGGATCAATTTGATCCCATTTCTGAGGGACCTTTGGTTTAGACTAGTAGAAATGCCGACGAAGAATAGCAGTAGCAGGGAGAATCCATCTACCCTGGAAATCAATCCTGCCCCAGGGTGTTCCTCCGTGCCTCAGAAAACATTGCACCAAATTGCGAGTGCTCCGGAGAACAGCAGTCTAGCGAGGGGGTGGGTCCGCCACAGCGATGCTCTTAAAATGGATCTCTGCTAGTCGGCCGTTGCTCCAGCAAGTCTCAGATGCGACGTCCAGGTTTGGATTGCATTGGAAAAGACTAGAGAACTGCCTGCTCATCAAGCTTTGCAAGGGTCTCGAGACAATGGCTCAGTGATCGGCAATAAGACGGTCGCTAGCGACCAACGATGAGGCTTTCTCCCTGTGGGTCATATCCACTGCCATCTTTTTGGGATCCACCAGAAGTGGATTCACCAAGGGCGAGGCGGGCGTAGATCTCCCTTACCCGCCGATCATACCCGCATCCTTTCGGACCGCCGAGTCTCCCGAGTTCTTGTCTTGTACCCCTGTTGCTCATCAATCGGAAGAACCGAGCACGAGGTTTCGTGACACTGGTCTGGGGACGGCACTCGATTTGAACAAACGCTGTGCACAATTAGCTGCTGCGACCTCAAAGTTTCCTAATCCGGATTGCTGCAATCTTTGAGCATCTACGTCCACGGCGCTCAAGTTTGTCGCCTCCCCGGGTCACCAGTGTCCAGCCTGCGCAGAAGCTGTCGTGTTGCGAAATTTCTGCAACCATTGAAGTCACTGCAATCACAATTTGTGAAGCAGTAGCCTCGCTATTCTCCCAAACCCCTGCGTCTTGCTTAAGCATCATCGCAGTGGGTCGCTCGTCTTAGTGCCCATGAAGTTGCCGGCTGTTACCAGCGTTGTCTGGGCGATCTGGCCCACTTCGTCTTGCGTCTTGCCGCGACACCCACCCATGTGTAGTGTACCGGGCTCCGGCGCACCAGAATCACCAGCTGCCGGATCCGGCTGTCCATAATCTTAAAGGCCCGCGGCAGTGTCGTTGGAAGAAGCCGGGTGGGTAAGGTGGGTTCACACTACCGTAATGCTGACAGCTCGCATGGAGACAGGGAGAGACCTTGCCACCAGGCAATCTTAGATCAGGAGAAAACTCCTGGAGTTCCTCGTCGTCCAAGTTTGACGCGTTCCTTTTGTCTCTGCACTATCGTGGCGCCACCATTAACTTTTCGCCCTCCTCTCCCAGAAGCAATTTGGCGTGGCAATCACAACGGTCTCCTACACTCGTCCGGCGGACACCGGATGTAGACGGGCACATTAAACGACACTAAATATTCGGATCTTGTTGAGGATGACTATATACGAAGACGATGCCCCTAGTGAGTAGAAAAGATTTACCATCCTTAAAAATCCCTTTTTGTACCGTTTGAAGTCTCTTGGAGTCTGTGCCCTCGATATACATCATCTCTTCAGACGCCTCCTGGAACTAGCAGAATGTAAGTTTCTAATCAAGTGTGGTCGGATAGATGTCTTAGGAGGCGTTATCACTCTGATGATACTCGCGTACGTGACCTTTGGTCTCCGAGTCTGGGTTCGCCATGGCGGCAAGACATGGGCAAGCGAGGATTGGGTCATGGCCTTTGCAACCGTAAGTGACGTGACAGACGGAGAACTCAATCTCAGGATCTGTGACTGACGTCCTTGGCTCCTAGGTACCCTTCACCGTCCTAACAATCAGTTGCATTCTTGCCGCCGTCAACGGCGTCGGCGTGCACGCCAAGCACCTTCAAGAACCAGGAAACGAACGTTACCAGACACTTGGCTTGATGTACTTCTTTCTTTTCGAGGTCTTCTACTGCGCAGCCATCTTGCCCATCAAGCTCTCGATATCGCTCATGCTCATTCGAATCGCGCAAAACCGGAAGGCTTACATTTATTCCCAGTGGGCGATGATGGCCCTCTTTTTCATATCCAACAGCGGCGCTATGTTCTACATTATCTTTCAATGCACTCCCGTCTCCTACGCCTGGAAAACCGATCAGGAGGGCTACTGCCTCCCGGCGACATACCTGGCCGACGTCTACTTCGCTGATACGGCAGTGAATATACTCACAGACTGGGTGTAAGCAACCACAACTCGGGAGAGAAACCATTGGCCGTCGAAAACCAGGACAGCTTTCTGAATCTCTTTGATCACCGGTGCTGCCTTCAAAACAGAGTCATATACTAACCGGGTCTAGTACGGCGCTGTTGCCTATTCCATTGTTGTGGCACGTTCGGCTTGAGCGAAGCGAGAAGCTCTCGGTCGCGGTGATCCTCGGGCTAGGCATATTGTAAGTCATCTTGCCCAGGAGTTCTATTGTTCCACGTTATTTTGCTACATACTAACAACCACCCAGTGCAAGTCTGGCAGCTTGCATCAGACTGAACTACACGATCAACCTTACCGACTCTGCGGATTATCTCTGTAAGTCCGGCGCCCAATCCTAGTGTGGACACGAGCAGCTAATGCGTCCTAGTCTCTGTTTCCAACATTGTGATATGGGGCTACGGAGAGATCGCCGTAGGCATGTTCTGTGGATGCCTTGCGACCTTGAGGCCGCTTTTTCGAAAAATGTTCCGTCTTGGCTCTCTTGGCACATCCGGACAGAAGCCGAGCGCGGGGGCGTCCAACCTGCCGTTTCCCCAGAATTCAAGAAAAACCTATGAGCAATTCTCAAACGGGAGAGATGTCGAGATGGGAAACATGGGCACCGTCAGCGGTTGTGCTGCCTATAAAGGCACCGTTCATGATTCTGAGACCCTGCGAACTAGCAGCGTGTCGAGCAAGGACCACATTCTTTATGATGTAAAGAAGCACGGGATGGGAAACAAAGGCATTGTTGTGAGTCGACAAGTTGATATCGACCATTCTGGGGCTTAGTGGCACTATTTTTCTCTTTCAGTTGAGCTTCCCCGGAGAGACAAGTTGGTCCCCTATTAATTTTGTTAATACCATCACTGCGATCGACCAAGCAAGGAAATCATCAAGACATCTTTTCATGGACTTCTTTTGATTGCACGATGCAGTGTGATAACTGTTCTATGATGATGATGACCTTGACTTGAAAACTGCACTTTAATACAACGTATTGCCACAGCATCGAATCCTATCATTTACAGATGTTGAGGGATAAGTACTGTGCATTCAGTCCAGTTATTTCTAGGTGTCAGAAAGTGCAACAAGAAATACAACTAATTTTGAGATGACAAGCAAGCCTTATTCAAAGAGCTGCGCTTTTGCTAGCATTCATACAGGCACCTGTAGTTCTGAGCTTAATACAACTAATTACACTCTGCTGCCCCCTCCCAGGTACAGCATTACTTCGGCAGTCATATTCATGGGCCGCATATCTACACGGGCACGTCGATAGTGTCCCCCAGGTAGCGCTGGCTAGGCCTCTAAGGTTTCCAAGGAGGCTCTGATCACAGGTTTTCAGTGATAGTAAGTAGAGCTGCTTGACGATGGTCGAAAAGGACAGAACTTGGGCTGTCTTTGGGCCTAGGAAATCGAACAATGCAATATAAAGCTGTGGAAAAGAAAGTACTTGGCCCAAGCCCTAGAAAGTACGGCACACGGCTTAAATTCGGGACACCACTGCCCTACACTTGGCGATACTGCGAAAATCTCCTGCTCTCTCGGAAAACATCCCTTAAAGCAAGAGGGTCCGGAATCCCCTCTGTAGTTGAGTTCATTTTATTCCAAGCCTACTTGGAGAATGTACCTCGACTTGCTGGGTCCATCTGACGCCCCCATCATTAGTGCAATGTTCGTATGAGCCTCAAAGCTCCTCCAGGGTTCTCTCCCCCAAGGAACAAATTGTACGATGAATACAGCTTACAAAGCTGTGAGTAGCCTTGAGGAAGACTTCCTGCCTTTTGACACAAAGTGCTCTCTGGCCTCATTGAGTGCTGTAATCAGGCAAATAATCAGAGACTGGTTTGCATGAAATGATTTGAGTTAAACTATAGAGGAAAGTCGTGGAACATTCAACGTGTCTTCAGGATGCGTTGAATGTCTGAATACATATCACAGGGACTGCACAAGAAACACGAATTTGATGATCAACTGCCCTTTGTTGCCTACTATTTTATGTGTTCCTGCCTCCACGTATACTATCCATACTCTACTCAAAAATGAAACCCGGATATCCATTTGCTGCGACGCTATTCAAAGTGGCATAATAATTGGGAACACCACCTAAATAAACCAGCGGCTCTCGTTTCTTGCCGGGCACATTGTCACCCATGTACCACTAGTTAAGACAGTAAGCAGCTGACTTTTCCTCTTTTTCGCCTTCGGTGGTGTTGAGGATATGTGCGAGAGTAGAGAGAACATACTGATTTTGTGCCAGGTACTAAGGTCATGCCCGCGACCTTCAAGATGGTTTGCCGCCATCCCTCCTCAGATGTCTTTTCCACGAGGACCTTGCTCTCACCGGCCTCTTTCATCCGGCTGAGCAATCCTATGATCCAATCTCCTTGCATCTGTGCGCACTATAAATCCCAAAGAGTCAGTCAAAACATAAACACAAACACACACACATACAAAACAATTGCGAAGGCCTCAAAATATACACGGAATAGCACGCTACGTAGGAATGCAACCGATGCAGTGTCTGCCACATGACATAGTGAAACTCCAGGGCTGGATCATGGGTTAGGAATTGACAACCCGCCCGGAGACGCGGATGTCATGTTCAACAGATTCGCCCCTGACACTTTGGAAATAGTATTTGAGGGCTGCTTACAGTTGGTCCGTTGCAGAAAGCCGTGGGCGCTTGAGGCCCATAAGTGAAGAACAGATTGGGAAAGCCAGAGACGGCCATGCCGAGGTAAGTCCAAGTGCCATTTCTCCAGTATTGCGCCAAGGACTCCCCGGTGGTGCTCTTGATATCGATCTGTTTGAGCCCACCGGTGATGCTGTCAAAACCAGTAGCGCAGATAATGTGATCGAATTCCCACTCTTTCTCAGAAGTCCTGATGCCTTTTTCAGTGATGGCCTCAACTGGTGTCGAGTTCACATCGACAAGGTGGACGTGAGACTTGTCGAAAATCTCAAAGAAGCCTTGCTCGAGCGAGATTCTCTTGCAGCCGAAGCTGTATGGTGGCTCCATCGGCGCCAGGAGGTCTCGTACCCGAGGGTCTTGAATTCTCGCACGGGTCTTCTCACGCCAGAAGGCATATGCCTCATCATTTGCGGCCTTGACAGTCAGCATATCCTGGTAGCTAGCCAGCCAGAACTTGAAGTCGCCCTCTTTCCAAAGGGACTCATAGAACGCCTGCCGGCACTCAGGTGAGTCATCGAAAGTGTTTCGGCAAACGGGGCTGAAAGAAAAGCCACTGAAAGACAGCGGTCGGCCCTTGAAGAGTTCCGGGTACGCTTCCTGTCCCATTGCCTGCTCACCATCTTTGTAATCGACCTGCTTCATGGGTAAAGCTGTGTTAGGAGTGCGCTGGAAGACAACAAGTTCGCCGGCGATCGAACTGAGCTCCGTCTCTAGTTGGACCCCAGTTGATCCAGTGCCGATTACGGCGACCCTTTTCCCTTTCAAGTCCAAGCCATCTTGTGGCCAGTATGATGGGTGGATGAAGGTCCCCTTGAATGTTTCGATCCCGTTCCAGTCTGGGATGTATCGTTTGGCGGCAAACCCTGTATTCAGTAGAAGATACCTGGCCTTGTAGCACCCACCCTCCCGTGTGTGTATTGTCCAGAGGCGTTCGGAATCGTTCCAGCTAGCAGATTCGACAAACGTATTGAATTGAGTATCTTTCTCTAGATCCCACCTTGACATGAGATTAGAAATTAGTATTTTGAGCTGGACCAGAGCGACATGTAGAACTCACACTTTCGCCACGTGCGCAAAGTACGCGCGGATTTCAGAGGAGTCGGGAAATCTCTGCTTCCAGGTCCAAGTGCTCCACAGAGCTGGGTCATCGAACTCATAATGGGGAATAGAGCTGTCCACACGAGCACCTGGATACCTATTCCAATACCACACACCGCCGTAATCACCCCCGCTTTCGACAAGTTTAGTTGTGTACCCCAATTCTCTGAGGCGCTTCAGCTGGTAAACACCTCCAAACCCAGCTCCCACAACGAGAGCATCGAGTTCCTCAACCTCATTCGTCCGGGACCCCATCACGAGGCGATGTAAAACAGTATCTGACAAGAAATATTGTTAAATGCAGTACCTGTGTGTAATAAGAAGACCTTGTTAGATACGTAATCAGTGCCAGCAAAAGTTCGGGTATCGAAGGGGGCAAGCAGCCACAACAACTTATATGGGCAAAAAATGTCGCACAAGTCCACCCGAACTTTCGGAGGAGGTGGTGATGACAGGATTGTGAGTTCAAATGAATCCAGAAGTACAAGAAAAGTGAATTTGGGCTGATGTGGCATGAATCCGTTTGGACATTGGGAGAAGCTCTGGGACAACCGGTGTGCGAAGTACCATACTTTTGCTACCGCCCTTGTGCATGATAGGGTTGCCGGCAAAAGATGAGGGTGGGCGATATTGACGCGTGACCATATAGACTAGGCAAAAATAAAGAAAAAGCAGGGTGAGCGGGGCATCCTTTTACTGGTTGACGCATGTCAGACGAGAATCCTTTTCTCTATCAAGCAAGGGTATCAGGTAAGACGATGCATCTCCGCCAAGGTCCAGACAGAGGGGTCAATGGACTGCGATTTCAAGTCTCACGTTCGAAGAAAGATGGCGAAAGCAGAGCTTCATGGGCGTCAGAGGCCAGTGCATGTTGACTGTGTGATGTCTACATAATTACCCTCAATATCCGCTCGTAGTGGCCCAGGTCATCAAAGAGACAGGCAATTGACTGAAACCAATTGGCGGGGAAAGCACAACGAGGAGGCAGGGCACATCAGACTGACAATCAATACTAAACCGCGGATCTGATAGTCCAACATTGTTAGAGTTACCTTAGACTGTGGGCTTGCTGATGCCAACTCGGTATAATCATCGCGAGGGGTGGGTGGAACCAAGATGTGATAGGAGCAACAAACATGATACGACAATGCACTTTGTAAGCCAAGGGTAGTACAGATGGTCCAATCCAATATCTTTCCTCGCCTAAGCTCACCACCATCAGCTGGGTCTCACCAGCGTTGTCACAAGACCTTTGGTCACACTTCGTTAGCACGTCTACGCTCAGTGCTTAGTTATAGTGTATAAGCATAGGTCCCCTCATCGTATGTGAGGGGTTTCTCACGCTTTCCAGGTGCCGAAAGAGAGGCGGAGCCCATGGAATGAAGCCCAGCATTACTTGAATCGGAATCTCGTCGAAAAATGGCTATCTATGGACTAACCGTCTGCATTAGTGGGCATTTGCTCATGCGAGATGCCAAGTAGTTCTTTGTCGAACCACTCCAACTAGTCATTGCTGCAGATCATCTTTAGAACACAGCACACGAGTGGAAACGATATTACAGATACCAGGATGTAGAACAGGCAGGAAGACGTGAACCACCTAGAAAGATGGATTACACATTCTTCGGGCTCAAATCCGGGAAGGAGGATTAGCTCAGATAAGTTATATTGGTTGACACTGTCTATGCCACAGCCTACGGTGACTTCCAAACATGAAAATTTGTACCCAACATTTCTTCATACATATAGACAGAATTTTCGACAGCCTTTCCTGTAACTATTGCGACCCTCGATGCGCACTACGATCTTGACCCTGGCCTATCATACACACGTAGCCCCAACGCCTTGAGCCACAGATTCGAGGTGTCCCACGGTACAGGGCCCACGGTTGATTTCCGGTGTAGGGCTCAATCTATCGTCCCGTTGAACAACTTCCCATTGTCGCAAGTCGGCAAGTTGGCAGCGTTCCCCTGGCGACAGCCCCCGTCACAGGTGAAGAGTGTCTGCTGCCCATTCACGCAGGTGAAGAAGATGGGCGAGCTGAAAGATGCGGACTGGATGCAGCCGTTTTGGGTCTGTACGGTCTGGCAGATGTTGACAGCTTGGCGGCCGCTGACCTCGGCTGCCGTGGCCAGGCCGCTGAGCAGGATGACGACAACAGCGGCCGGGGCGTGCATTGCCGGTGAAGAGGGCCGGAAGAAATCGACGATAGGCGAGGACGCAGCCGAGTAAAGTGTGAAGTGTTCGCGAGCTGGTTTTTGAGGAGTGCGTAGGGCGCTGAGTACTGCGAGAAGCCTCCTGCGATGGCGAGGTGTCGTTCAGATGTTGGTGTTTAGCATAGCCATCATGACACGAGTTCGGGGAGAGAGCAAATGAGCCTGTGTAGTGGGCGCCCCAGGGTATTTGCCGACTTGGCCGTTTGAGATGGATTGCCTTGCAAGGGGTTCAGGGGGTGGTGTTTCGGGTTGCCACCACTCTGGCGCACGGGCAGCTTGACTCAAACAGTCCTTGCCCGGGTAGTCTTGTGAGCCTTGAGAAATTGGAAGTCATCTTTGGCTGGACAGCCAGATTGTTACGGCCTTCATATCTCCGTCATTCATCAGCCCAAGAAAAGTTTCTTGGCACGCCTGAAATGATAAGCAGGCCGTCTCCCCAGCGAGAAATCGGCTGAGAGGTACGAGGTGCACACCGGTCAAGTGAGCCTTGTGAGTGAGCTTGGATCTTTAATTGCTTTTCCTGATTGTGAGCCTGTCTGCATTGCCTCCTTCATTAATACGGTCTCTTGGCACATGATCTCTGCGAAACCTCAGGAAGCTGATTGACGACATCTGGATACTCCCTTGCATCGCCCGGCGGCCCCAATGGAAAGACTAGCAGGTCTTTCAATGGATGGAGAAGCTTTGCGGTACCTGATACCAATAAATGCGGACATAAACCTCGAAGAGGGAATTTCCGCGCAACGTTCCGCCAAAATTGCAGACACGAACGTAACACGAGCGTTGTACTAGCTTTCGTGTAGAGCTGCTGTAGGAACGTAGATTACGAAGCGAAGGGCAGCTAATTTTAGAATGATTCTTGAAGATCAACAGTCGTAGCACCCTTTTCAAAATGTTGAGAGAAGAAGAAATCTGCATGTATTTTGGAATAGCCGTCAATCAGTGGATAGTTGGACCAAGCCGCCTCAGGCACCAGTTTACCATTGTACCTACAATGACTCTATACTTATCACTAATTCCTTCCTCGTGTTAGTTCAGATCGTACAATTCCTCGCATTGATAGTTAGACGGAAGTGCCGAGCCTATTTGAACCCAGTTTGCTTCGTAGGCTAAAGAGAGCAAGGAATCACGTACTGAGTACCAGTCGTAATTTACTATATATAGCATTGATCTTTCGGTCAAGAAACCACTTTTAAGTGCTTATTCGGAATCATGCGCTTAAGGTATTAAGAGGGTAGTGAAATGGAACCAGAGGAGATTTAACTTTCTGATTCCTCAACACTGATTCACGTGAACTATGCGGCCGCGAAGCACCCCTAGGTTCACGCGCTGGCCTGGGAGTTTGAACGAGGCAATCAAGGCAATCAGGACATTGGTACTTGAGGCGTGTGTATAGTTAGAGGGGGTTTCTCATGGAAAAGCTTGGAGGAGGCTGATGGATCCGTTTGTCACAGATTAGCCAAGTAATATCACACATTGCTTCTTGTACAACAGTTCAGTCAGGATGCAACACGGCACAAGTGGGGCCAATAGCATGGCAATCATGCTGCGGGTAGGCCTGTCGTCTACAACGGTTCAATGTATGTATTTGAATTGGGTTGTAAAAAAAAAAAGGCAAAGGCTAATGCTGCCGCCGCGACCAGCGGGCGGTCTACCTAGTTCAAACCCGGGACGTGAACGCCACATCCACCAACGACCGAACAATATCCCAATAGAGACCAGCTAATGGGAATGAAAATGTACAAGAAGATGCAAGACGTACAACGCCCAGACATCCAGATTAACTCTCTCTTAAGTGTGCTTCGGTGTATGGTATGGCTGATAATATGCACAACTGTGATGAATGCACCTGGCAACATCACATACGGACCCAGGGAGGCATGGCGACGGCGACGTGGCGAAGTGGGAAATGGCAACATCTCTTGAACCGTTCTGCCGCTGTGCTGTGTTAAGCATGAGATGCGATCCAGTGGGACGGGCTTCCCCAGGAGATCATAGTGGGTGCCGCCGGTGTCGTCCCGGAGAGATCGCATGCACAGTAGCGGTTGGACGTTGTGGCCGCCGTCAGACACCCTGGGCCATGTAACCGTCACGGATTGGACATGGGCATATCCGTATAGAACAGAGCCTGCCCGGTCATATCCATATACACTTGCCTCGCAGCAGGATCAAGGTCCATGATGCTGAAGCTGAGCGCTGAGGGGTCCAGCTGGCCATGCCCCAGCTGGGCTTGATCGTACATGGCTGGGTCAAACGGCGCGACCCGCGGTGTGGCCTGCTCAACAGGCGAGATTTGCGGGGGCGTTGGCAAGGGTCCATTCATGCGGGCGAGATTTTGCCGAGGGAAAGAGTGCGCCTGCGAGTGCGGTGGCATCTCTGCAGCGTTGATCTCTTCCAACGAATAATACAGTGACTTGCTACTGCTTGCAACTGGCGAGTGGGCCATGTCCGGGTCATCCAGGGAATCCTCCACCTCCCGGATGGCGGCAGTGAGGAAGCCGACGCCCCTGGATCGCACCTTCAAGCTCCACTGGAAGTCTATCAGCTTCTGCCGATAAAAGCCGGCCTCCATCTCGGTGCTGCTGGTTGCCCAGAGTAGCCCGCCGAATGACCTGATGAGGGCCAGAGACTTTGGCGCTGCTGACCACCAGAATGCCTGCAGATGCTCGGGGCGGAGGCACTCGACAAAGCTCATGGCCTTCTCGAGGCACGCCTTCCCTGCCTCGCGGGCGATTTCCCGGACCGCAGGCGGGGTTTCGGGGGTGACTCGACGCAGGATGAAGCGGTAGATCATGATCTCGGTGATGAAGTACGACAGGTGTAGGTTGCCGTTTGAGCAGAGCCTCCTCGGCTTGGTCGAGTCCATTTCCAGGCCTGGGGGGATCTCTTCGGCCCACGCCTCGAGCCTTCTGACCATGGGCTTCACCATATTCATCAGGCCCTGTACACCGTGCTGGGCGTAGACGCTCTCTGTGCGCATCTGGTTTGGGCCGTACAGGGACTCGAGAGTCTCTGCCATTATTTCGGTCAGATGAGTGAGGTGGATGAAGACCTGCCGCCCCGTCTCAACATCTGTGCTCCCGTCCTTGCCGTCATCGTCAGCAGCTGATTCCGGGAAATCGTCGAGCGACAGCTGGGGGATGCGCCAGGAGCCCGGCGTGATGTGCGACGGCCGGCCGTGGGTGAAGGCGCTCCACTTGTCCTGCATGAAGACGGCCCATGCCAGCCTCCTCCTCAGGCCCTTCTCCCAGTCGGGTATGCTCCACATGGAGCAGTCGATGTGTAACCCGAGCTCCTCAGCGAGCGCAACCACCTGGCTCGTCAGCACCCACGAATCCCCCCCTGACCTCTGCAGCAGCAGCAGGCCTGCCTGGACCGTCGAGAGCTTTGGTCGGTGTATCACGGCGGCCAGGGTCGTCATGGCCACCTTGAGCAGCGCCGTAGCGTCCGGCTTGTCCTTGGACGACAGCTCGGGATCGTACTCCCACCAGTCCATGGCGATGAGGTAAAAGGCGGCGAGCTGGGGCGGTGAGAACTCCTTGTAGGAGCGCGCGTACTTCTCGAGCCAGACAGCCTTGTGGATCACAGGAAAGCTGGGGTGGACAGTCCTGAAGTAGAGGTTGACCAGTGCAGGGCCGTATGGACGGACGAGTGACTCGACGTAGTCAAGGTCGTCGTCGTCGTCGGCGCTGAAGAGAGACTTGGAGTCTGGGCGCGACAGAAACGTGGTGCTATTATCGGCGCGGCGGAACTTTGGGGCTGTGTCATCAGCGCCATGGTCCACCAGGCCGTGCAAGACGTCGAGGAGCTGTCCTTCGTACACGGAGCTGGGGCCGATGTACTTGAAGTGCGTGCTGCCGTGGAGGCCCAGGGTGCAGTCAAGAAGTGACCTCGCACTGGAAGGACTTGTGGCATGGGAGTCATCTCGAGAGGTAGCGGATTTTGGCTTTTTCCTGGACGAACTATGGCACGTTTGATGGATGTCAGTACCTGTAGAAGTTTGGTGTTTTCCCCTACTTCTTTTCCCCCCTGGACCCTGGAGGGAAGGAAAGGGATGGGGCAGGAGGAAGGGAGAGGAGAGGATAGAAGGTCAGGCTTACGGATCGGAGCTCTGCCTGCGGTGCTCTGGGGTCGAGGAGATGCTTGCCAGGCTGTCAGCCTTTGGCCTCTTCCTCCGCTGAGGCTCGTCGAGATATGTGCAGGCGCGACGGTGGAATGAGCACAAGACACACTTGTCCTGGCCGGGCTCCTTGACACATCTCGACTTCCTCTTGCGGCACGTGTCGCATGGACGGTCGGCGCGGGAGCGGGTGGCTTGCGAGGAGTGAGCGGCGTGTGGCTGACCCGCGCTCGCCCCCGCGCCCACACCGGCGCCAGCGTCGGGGCTGGAGCAGGTGCTCGCTTCGGAGGCATGACATTTGTCTCGAAGGAGGTCCATGGAGAGGAAGTGTGGAAGTTGTCAGGCGGAGGGCTGGCTGACTGGCTGACTGGCTGGCTGGCTGGCTTGCTTGTCTCCTCTTGCCCATGGCTCAGCGGACGAGAAGCATCGCGGAGAAGCACAAGGCCAGGGCGGGCTTGGGGGAAAGGGGGGGTGTGGGGGTATGTATCTGTTCTGTCCGCATGCGTGTGTGGGCGAGACGGGCGAGACAAGACCCAGCCAGATCTGGCCTGACCCCAGATCTGACGGCCATGCCAGAGCCATGGCATGGGCATGGCATGCCAGGCCCTTACCAGAAGGGCGAGGCGAAGCATGGGCGAATGTTCCGCTCCCGGATCCTCCGCAGGGATCAGAGACGTGTGTGTCAGGAACCAGGGGCGGACGACAGAGGTTATGCTGGGCCTTGCCGCTGCGCGGTGCTGCAGAGAGTTACATGGAACGACACACTACTACCACAACGGTAGGCACTTGCGCCATGGCAGCAACAGCATACTTCGTAGCAGTCTCCCAGGTAGGACAAGACATGGGCTACTTTTAACCTAGTTATGTTCCATGTCCTAGGTAGTGTACCGGGCTGCAGGGCCGGTTGACGTCAAATTGAGTCGCGGGCCTTGGCCATGGGGATTCCGATTCCCGATCAGATCTTGTGCACAGCACGATGCCCAATTTGCAGGTCCATGCAGCTAGATGAGGATGACAGAGCGGAGACCAGGCGGCCGAGTCGCCACCTCGATTCAACTGGCGTCATGGCAAGACTCCATCTCTTTCCTTTTCTCTCTCCCGTAGAGTCTCAGACACCGAAGGCGCGAGGTGACAGGTGCGAGGCGACATACGCGCTGGACCCCAGGACGCAGGTGCAGCAACAATAGCCCAGTTTACGGGCAGCGGCGTAGGAGAGCATCAGTGACAGATGAGCTCTAACAAAAATAAGTGTGTAGGGTCTTGTCCCAGTTTGGCTCGCAGGCGTGCCAGGGTCGAAGTGCCTCGGGGTGTTTCGCTGTGATGGTGCAACATGGAGGCTCAAAACCTTATCGCCCCTGCCGCGGCTGGGGCCAGGGGCCGGGTCTCCGTACCTGGGTAGTACCTGGAGCCTGGGTAGGTCGTACAAGCAGGTGCTTACAAGTAGCGTCAAGATTGTAAAACAAGTCAACGGCCACGGCGTGCAAACAAGGCCAACTCAACTACCGGGCCTCGATACTTGGCTACTTTATTAGTTAGGCACGCTGCTATGTTTGTAGGCTGCCCAGCTGGGCTGTTGGGTTGTGTATGCATGTTTGTAGTCCAGGAATCAATGCGACCATGTTGCTTTGATCCTCACGCCTTAGGTACCTAGGCACCTGTGTCTGGCTGGAATACTGCTTGTACCAGCCTATCTGCTTATCTATGTGTTTGACCGCTGCACGTACATGGCCAGGTACGTGATGTTCTCGAGCACTCCAGGCAGGAACTTCCCCTTTGCCCAGGTCCAAAACTACACTAGAAAGTTTTCACAGTACCTGAGTACATACTCGGCCCCACAGCTGCCAGCCGCGGGTGCCAAAGGGGGTGCGGGCGGGGCGCGTTGGAGCAGGTGCAAGTGTCCGGAGTGAAAGGCACGGTCTTCGCGATGCGCCGTTGCTGACTGATCTCGTCGTCGATGGCTGTGATCGGGATGATCGGAGTGATCTGACCGATTGACAGTGACACTGACAGACAAGCGGTGGCCGGCGGTTGTTTAGTTAGCCTATACATACGCAGTTTTGTTATGATTTAAATGGTGATTTCAATTAGACTACAAGTTGTGCCTATTTACGGAACCGGGCATGGCAACAGCCTCGCCTACTGTTGCTCCTTGCTGCTGCTGCTGCTCTTGCTGCTACGGTCGCTGTCACGGTTGCTGTCGCTGTGGGCTGTGGTTGCTGCTGCTGCTTGGTTGCTTCCTGCCCACTTACCCACCAAATGTTGTGCGCGCGCACAGCACAGCCGGGCAGCCGTGTAGAGTTTCTCTCCTGCCCCTCTGCCTCTTCAAACGGATCTGAGACTTTCCGAATCGAGTCGACCTGCCTGCCGCCCATCTTTTGTCCCACCACCCCCCATCAACCTTCCCCCCGTCAGTGACCCATCACCCAATCATCCGTCAGCCATCAACGTCTATGCGTATTAGCCGTCAACCATCACCCCTCCATCCTGCATCCTCCATCCTCTCTTCCCCGTCAACGGTCTGTTGCTCTGCTGTTCCACGGGCTACGGTCCACGGTCCACGGTCCACGGCCCACTGTCCGTGGTCAACGGTTCACGGTTCACGGCTCACGGTCCCTTCGCCCATCGCCCATCGCCCGTCATCCGTCCTGTCCCATCATCATCCGCCCGCATTTTCGTCCCGGCATCTGATCTGATCGTCGACCGTCCTGTGTTTCTGCACCTTCTTTTCTGGCTGCAGCTCGCCCGCTCACAATGGGCAGGACGCTGCCTTGGAACCCCGCCGGCCACCCTTCAACGACGAAACCACCGACCAGTCTACATCCGACAGCAACCGCCTCACCACCGCCTGGGACGCCTCTCTCCCGCCCGAAACCTGCCGCGCCTTCGGCTCGCTCAACGCTTGTGTCAGGCCCTGTCCCACCACGCTCGCCTGCTCCCAGCCCTGCACCCTCTCGCACAGACTGCTCCGCCTCGTCGCCCTCAAGCCCTTCCCGTCCGTCTGAAGCTCCCCTTTCTGAAAGGTCAGTATCACCGCCATACTTACTACCTGCCTATGTACATTGACCCGAGTGCCACTGCCCGTCTGCCTGTGACTGGTGTTCAGACTCCCGCATCCCGCATCCCAAATTACTACCGCATGGTGCCGGGGTGTCTGCGTGGTGCCTGGCCCCGCCGAGTCGACCTGCTTGCGCTCTCTTGTCTCTTTCACCACCCTCTCTCTGTGTCACTCTTCGTTTCCCAACCCCCATCCCAACCCCCCCATTCCCCTGTCGTCCCGTCTCCCAGCCAGAGATAGAACAATGCACGTCATCCGTTCAAGCTGACTCCCGTACAGTTTCATGGTCGAGGGCTTTGACAATGATGACCGGTGGCGAATGGTTGAGGATGAGTTCTACTCGGTTGCTGCCCGCTTTACCGCCCATCTCCATGCCGCTCAGTACCGCCGTCTGAAGGACGAGGCCAAGAAGCAAAATCCCACCATCCACCCTCTCGCCCGGCCCGTCACACGCCCCCCGACTCTTGACGTGGTGCGACGCCAAGCTGCCTCTACCTTGGCCGTTTCCCAGTGCCGAGCCATTGCAACCGCCAAGCGGCATCTCGAGGGCTCAGACTCAGCCTCAGCTGCTGCCCCGGCCGCTGCCGCTGCCCCAGCCGCACGACCCGACGTTCGGGATAACGACCGATTCCAAATTCGTCTCTCCAGGAAACGTACCCATCTGGCCAGCCTTTTGGACAGCCCGCGGAAGAGGGCACAGCCCTTGACGAGCATTCCAACGTCCAAGGGCAAGGCGCGCGTCTCTGCTACGAGCACAAGCAGCCAACCAAGCAGCCTTGGCATTCGCGCTGGCTCTCCACCGGCCCGGGCCACCTCGTTTGCCACGCGCCACAAAATCTCGATGTCAACCGCCAAGATCGCGCACGCTCATAATGCGCCACGCGGTATCCCTGAACGGGCTGCCGTAGGACATGGCCTGACTTCAGGACGGGCCCGGTCGCAGTCAGATCATGATAGCAGTGTGGATGATCTCGGGCAACACTCAGTCAGATCTTACGGGCCATTGCAGGCGAACCACTTGACTGCAGCAGACTCAAAGAAGTCAGTGACGAAACAGGACCTGTCAGCGCGGGACACAGCCCCGCGAAAGCCCATGCCAACCGATCACGCCTCGAAAACGTCGACTCCGCAGTCTGCTGAGGTCAATGATGGCTCGGACAGTGGCTCAGAAACCTACTTTCAACGACGCTTGAGGGCACGCCGCAGTAAGCCCAAATCCCAGCGCGGTCACAGACCGCCGACTCCGGACGAACCGAGTGGGAAAGAAGCAAGTCAGGCCAGGCAGAAGAGCCAGGACACGTCAAGCGCAGCACTCTCAGTCCCATCAATTTGATCACGGGCAACCACTCTCATCACCAGCAATACGGTCTGATGTACTCAGCATGGACTTCGGTCATAAAGTAACATTCTTCAACAGAGCACCTCTGCTAACAGACGAGCTCACGCCTTGAAGGGCGTCTCAAAGGGACGTTCCGCCTGAGGAGTGATCCTGGCCAAGTGCCTTCTCTGTCCGTTCTTCCAGTCCACCAAAGCCGAGTGCTGAGTCACTCTGTTGTCCCACACAACAACTGTGCCCTCCTCCCACTTGACCCTGGCCTGGAAATCAGCCCCGTATGCCAAGTGGTCATACAGGAACTTCAGGAGCGTATCCGACTCTTCCTTCTTCAGCCCAACAATCTCTCGGGTAACTATTCGCCAGATTAGTAATGCATATTTTCCTCACGGGCTTAGAGAAAGGTTACTCACACTGTGGGTTGACATAAATCGCCTTCTCACCCGTTGCAGGGTGCGTCCTCACAACAGGGTGTGCATGGTACACCGGCTCTCTCCTCTTAATGCTCCCCCTGGAGACGGCGGCATTTACCTGCTCAATACCAGAGTGCACCGCCTGCAGTCCATGCAGCCGCTCCTGGAACAGCGGGCTCAGGCGATTGTAAGCCTCCACGGCATTCACGAACAGCGTGTCACCTCCCGTCTCCGGCTTGTCCAAGATGTATAGGAATGTTGTGCCAGGCGGCTGGGCCTCGTAGGACACGTCTGAATGCCAGGCGACAGAGCTCGTGCGCGTCTCAAAGAACGCTTCGTGGCTCTTGTCACCTTCAGCTCTGTGGACAAGGTGGACCTCAGGATATCCAGCGGGTGACCCGGACGTAGGATGAATGTGGTGCCGACCAAAGTACCCGCCCCATTCCAGCGCATCCTTGATAGGCAGCTTGGCAAAGTCCTG
The DNA here is from genome assembly GCA_013435955.1 of Diaporthe sp. HANT25. Classification (NCBI taxonomy): domain Eukaryota; kingdom Fungi; phylum Ascomycota; class Sordariomycetes; order Diaporthales; family Diaporthaceae; genus Diaporthe; species Diaporthe sp. HANT25. The sequence goes on along the minus strand of JACBFG010000006.1, from coordinate 1,894,443 downwards.
TCCACGGAAGGCAACGACCTTGCGCTCGGCTACGAAACGGGCCAGCTGGTCTTTGCCCGCGCTCGAGAGCTGAGAGAGCTGGACACCGCGGACCTCGCTCCCGATGGTTGGCGTGAGGTCGACGACCTCAGAATCCGCTGGGAGGAGGTCCTTGAAGGAGGTATCGGCATCCTTGCCGTGTTCGTAGTGCTCGAAGGGCGTCAGGGGAGGATATGTCTGGCTAGGGTCCCACGTGGGAAGGTAGTTGGCATACTGTTCTCGGTTAGAGGAGCACAGTCACTTGAGCTAGTTGAATGCTGCGGGTCACCACCCCTCCCCTACGTCTGGCATGTCGCAAAGTTTCCATAACGAGCAGGAGAAGCTCACGAACGCAAGGAAAAGTCGGGCGGACTTGTTGGGTTCTCTCACCTTTGCGGCCTTGATGCCTTCCTTCCTGCCTTCCTCGGCGTCTCTGTCGACATTGTGCGCTTGCAGTTGCTTGTAGTCACCCGTGCCGGACTGGGTCGAGTGCAGCTTTAGCGGCGGTTGAGTGACAGTGATGGTCTCAGTGGCGGAGGGAGCCATATCTGCTGTTATTGATGTACTTTTGTTTCTGTTCTCGTGTTTCCGTACCGTACGCTTCTCGAAGACCAGAAGGTTTTGAATTCCCAGACAGAAAAAGGCGGACTCTTGGAGAGAACAGGAGTCGGCTTTATATTTCTGGGGCCAGGTCAATGACCCCATGCGGGGTATAGGCCATCACCACCATCGACGAGCCAGATTGCGCGAGGTGCCCCTTCTCCCAAGTGGCCCGCCGCAGGTCTCCGACATCGTTTGAACATCTAGTCTAGCGTGTCAAAACGCACGCCTTTCCCTCGGCGGAGTTCTTGGGCACTGGGCGGCTGGAGATCCCATGCCGCATGAGACGGCAGTCGATAGGTGTATTTCATTTGGAGATAAGACGGGGCTACGCCTCGGTTTGACCATTCATCTATGCTCTTGATCACAGTTCCTGTGTTACACACGGCTGTCGATACTCGTCCTGCAGGCCCAGCCGGCTCTCGCACAAGATGGCGACTCATGCAACATGAGTGGGTGCTTCCATGTTGCTATCGCGGGACGATATCACGCAATGCCGCCACCCTGCTCGGCACCAATAGGGCCGGTTCAAACGGCAGCGTCCAACTCGAAGGCCCCGGGGCGGTCGTCATTGAGGATCACGCAATGTTGCTTACAATGCCACATGTCCCCATGTCATCTCTCCGGGCGAATGGATTTCCAAGGTGCGGAATGGGTAATGCGAATAATCGCCAGGTGTCACTCCCTGGCCAACCCACCGAGATGTGGGAAAATGTCACGAGTATCGTTCTTCAGATCGGATCACTGGCAGCCCGTAGGAGTCTCCCCATAGTAATTGTATTTATCTGTCTTCTCCACAATGCACCTGGGGAAGAAAATCCACTGTCCCATAAAGCCCGGCTCAACCACGTCTGTCTTACCGGTGGAGACATTGACCAGGGGAAGCCTAACAATGCTCTCGTCGCATTCACCGATGGTTCTGAGGTGTTAAGGACGGTTTATGACCGGATATCATGATGAAAAAGATCTCAAGCTATGTTGGCAGTCTTTATTTCACGCAGGTTTAACCAGGTGGGTACCTACGTAGAGACGTTTGCCATCTCTGGCTCGCTTCCAGGCTGGAAGAGCGATCTTTGAGTCCCGTCTACATTCTGCCGTGGTATTGGAGCTTATGTGCACACATCTTATCCTTGATCAAGTCAGCGATGTATTGAAATGAGAGAAGGTTATGTTTTGCGCATCTAGCGACAGTTTGCACGGCATGCGCGGCCGAATGAAAGTTGTGCATCCTCTTTTACCAGACTTTGGACGTTCTAATTATGCGACTAATTACATCGTCAGAGAATTTGTTCTATGGGTCCTGCTAGTAGTGCTGCTAGGGCTCCGCAGTGGCGGAAATGTGGCCGCCGTCTTATTTTTCTTTTAATGGCGGGCGGACAAATTTATGTCTTGCGGACTGAGCTGCTGACAGTGTTGGGACGCTCGCGCTGCAGGCTGCTCAATGATGTGTAGTCATATACTAACAAAAGAGACAGCATACTCGAATAAGAAGTGTCTGGTTGCCGAGGCCACAGCTACATAGTGGTTGTTGTGGCCGCGATAAATGAAGATCCAGATGATGGTGGCCAGTGACTGGCAGGTATGTACTGCCTGAGAACTTATGTTTTTGAAGTGTGTGCTCTGGGAACCTTTTTGCAACCAGAAATCAGCCATACGGCTGCTTTGAGTACAAATAATGGTATATTTAGCGGACCCAATCGATCCTACCACATGATATATTTCAATCTCAAGAGTCAGTCCGAAGTGTAAGCCACCTTCTATTCATTAGGCAAGGGGAAAGAGAGAAATGCCACTATTTACTAAATTTCGAAAGATTAGTAAAGCATACGTGCGAGAAGATAAAGATGTTTTACTGGATACAATAATGCCACGTACACTCGCCACTGGGTGCACAGTAAGGATGGATTGAATACAAGCAGAGTAACACGTACAAACATTAGGCAAGCAGCAAAGAAGCGGCATAAGTTAGACATAGTCTATTCACAAGGCAAGACACATTTGAATATAAACCTTCCTTCTTCCTTTTCCCCAAACCCAGAGTCACTTCTTCTTTATAGAGAATAATGGCCTGCGTAGCTTCCCCAGTACGGAAACGCTATGTTGCTGTTCTGATAGGGACAAGACAAGTGAGGGCAAATGCTCTTCTACTTCAGCACATTTTCCTAATGTGATGAGACTTATCTCTTAACACGTGCCTCGTGAGCTTGAAATGAAATCCTCTACAGAAAACCTCACATAAGGTTAAGCACAGTAGGTAGGGTTATTTTGGAAGATGCTTCCCCATAGTGTGTTACTCGTAGAAACGTTTACAGTCAAGGTTAAATAGATATCTTGTAGGAGAGAATTCCAGAGCAGGTCAAAATTCCTCTGCTATCCCGCAAGCCAAGTGGGTGTCCCTCAGCTGATTATCTGACCAGTCCAAGCGGAAGAGATAGATTCTTCGGCAGAAAAATGACCGCCTCTTTGGAGACGCTGGCTGTTGCTATTCGTATGTGCTTTTCCAAGGACAGAAATTATGCATAATTCATTAAGACAATTACCTTATTATAACATGAAACCCAAACAGCCAATGGTCCCACAGCTTTTTTGCTGGTCCTACAGCGCTTTTGCATCTAGGTATAAACACTCTCCGTGATCTGGTTGACCTGCAGCCCGGTCTCTGCCATGTTGGCGTCTTTCAAGAATTCAAGCGGCATCCACACAAGGTGGCCCTTGACCTTGTCCAACTTCTTGCGGATCTCAATGGGGTCCTGCATACGGTCGAAGATGTGGCCTGCCTTGACGCCCTTTGGTGGCAGGAAAAGATCGTAATCCTCAAATGTTTTGACTGTTTCCGTATTAGCCTTGACCACCTTGCGTATTCACGAAGGGTTCAAGTGTAAGGGGCTAGGTTTACCGTGGTCATCAGGATCTGCATGAAAGAGTTGCTGGAAGATCTTTGTGTTCACCGTCGCCCGCTCCGTCCACATCTCCCACAGCTTGTCACTCAAGGGGTCCTCGACGAACTTGTAGCCCTCGGCCGCCTCGCCCTGGTCCCAGATATCGTTCATGGTGTCCTCGCCCGGTGGCCGTGCGTTCAGATCGTCAGACGCATCGTTGACCTGCGGTGGCAGCAACCCCAGGTGCTCCCGCCACAGATACCTCCGCAGGGTTGCGGCATGGTACCCTGCCTGAAACTCCTTGCCATCCATGACAGATGAGATCCGATTTGTGTCCTCCATGACAATGCTGAGTTCGCTGTCGTGGTATCCCAGCTGGCTGCGGTCGTTGAGGTTGCTCGACCCGCACACAACGATACGGTCATCCACGATGAGTAGCTTGGCATGGATGTACAGTTCCTCCTGGATCCAGTTGTTGACCTCATCTTCCTCCTCGCCTTCCCAGACCTCGCTGAGGAGCTTGCCTGTGTTTGACATTGCGCAATGCGACACGCTAGCGGACGACTTGGACTCACTCTGACCCTCCTGCATTGCATCTTGAAAGCGCCTCTTTATGTCCTCGCTGTGCTCCTGGTCTACAGGTTTCTGCTCCTCAGCGTTGTTACGGGCCTTCAGGGATTGTCCTTTACCCTTCTGGCCCATGTGAGTATCCGTTTCTCCATGCACGTCAGTCGAGCCGTGGATGCCGGAGCCCATGATCTCTTCGGCCTCGGCGCGCTGGACGTCTTGATACTTGACTCCTGACTCTTTCTCCTGCTTCTTGATCGCCGGGGTCACGTTGATACGGTCGTAGCTGCGAAGGTTGAAGATGAAGATGTGTTGCGTGGGGTCCACACCCTCCTTGCGAACCTGCTCGAATATGGAATGTTCACCACGGCAGATAGATTTGTACTGGTAGTCCATGATAGCACGCGTGCCGATGGCGGCGTCGTCGCGGAGATCGCCTGCGAACCCTGGGATAGCAGGAATCATGATGATGACGCGGAACTTGCGATTTTCCTTTCCGGCGCGGACCACAGCATCCACTATGGCCCGGCCGACGGTGTTGTGAATCGGAGCCTGCTGGTCACCAGTGGCAGTGATGAAGAACTGGTTCTCTATGTATACGTAATGCTCCGCAGACCTTATGATCTCTGAATACGCGTTCTGGATGGAGTGGTCCGTCAGGATACCGCTTGACCAATCAGCGCTGGATCGAACAACTTGAGCATGGATAGAGCCCCGATTGTCCAAGTTCTTGGTCTCCATTGGTGAAGGTGGGTGGAGCACATAGTCGCCGACAGGATGCTTGGGTCGCTGCACGCCAACGAGGTCCTCGTCCTCGCCCTGGCGGCCCCGTAGTTCGAGCCAGTCGAAGCGCTCATCGCGCTTGTACTTGTCGCGTTTCACGAAGTTCCAGCGCAAGACGAAGTGCTCGGCGATGTCATAGACGCACGGTCCGATAAGGCCCATGGCGACGTCGTGCCATGGCATGCGGCCGTATTCGGCCTTGCTCACCTCATTCTGCTTCCAGTCTTCGACGTTCTTGAAGTCCATGACACGGTTGTTGTTGAAATCCTGGCCGGGCCACACCTCGTGCTGGATGCCCTCGGGATGCAGATCGGACAGCTGGTGCTGGTGGTTGTCCCAGCGACCAAAGCACAGATCCAGACCGCCGATGAATGCCATCTCGTAGTCGATGACGATAAACTTCTCGTGGTGCGCCCAATAGAAGGTCATGTCAGCGGCGTTCTCGAAGACGTTGTGATCCGGGTGGCGCATGATCCTGATGTTTCCGTAGCCGGGAGAGCCCTCGGGGCAGAGGGCCTGTAGGGCATGCTTGGTGTGGGCCGAGTTGCAAGTGATGGCGGCCTCGACCTCGCGATAGACGACGATGTATATCTTGACCCCGGCCTCGGCACGGCGCTTGAGGATCTGGTCCAGCCTGAACTCCTGGTTGTAGTAGGGGGGCCTGCGCATGAACAGCTCCGGGGAAAGCCACCAGTCCTCGATATAGACGACCTCCTTTGCCTTTTCCAGGGCCTCCGACACGGCCCAGAAGTAATCACGGCCGTCCACGTACCACTTGATCAGGTTGCCGTCGCGCTCGGGGAAGAAGGACTTGAAGCGGTGAGACTCGCATATTTTTGTGCGCTTCTCGTCGCAGGCCTTCTCATGCTCCTCGTCATGGCGGTGCTGGGGGTTAAACTAATGCCAGAGCGGGTGGTCAATGGCAGTGCCTTTGGGTTTCTTTGGCTTGAAGCGAGCAAGAATACCACTTGTACTCAAATTTCCTCAAGTTTTCACAGTGGGGTAGGGATGGGAGAATGGGATGCGCACCAAGTTTGCAAATTTCCCAATCTGGTGCCTATAGAGGGCGGCGTGTCAGCGAGGATGCTGCGGCGTGACGACGATGGGCAGACAACAGGAAAGACGGAGAGGGAGAGGTAGGGGGAGAGGGAGCAGACGCACTTCTTGTGGGTCAAGCCGACCTTGAGGTTGTGGAGGTGAGTGCCCTCGAGCTTCTCCTTGAGCTCGTGGAAGGGATGCTTGATCTTGTCCTTGAGGCTGAGGTCATCATCACTGTCGTCGTGCTTGGCCCCGTTGCCGTGGGCGTGGGAATGAGACATGGCCAGGGCGGGGGCGGGGCGGATCAGCTGAGGGAGGGAGTGGGGGATCTAAGGGCTGAGAGGAGGAAGGCGTGGGCTGGGGGAGGGGAGCGGCGCAATATGTAGAGGAATTGTTGTTCAGCAGCAAAGTGTGCACCTTGTCCGTGGTAGCTGGACTGGAGTGAGCGCGGTCATGAAGGGATGGGTAGGCATACACAGCAGCAGGCGCAAATCAGGATGTGTGGACGTGATGGATTGTGGTGGGGGTGGATGATGGGTGATGGGGCATTGGCAGGGGCAACTGTCACGGTAGCAGCGGAGGCCGTACAGCAAGTAGTGCTGTAGTAGTAGTAGTCTACCCCTCTAGGTTCCGTGGCAGTAGAGAGTACATCACTTCAGCCCATCCCATGCATGTGAGTATGTAACGAGATGCACCAACCGCGTCTGAAACAGGGTTTTGGCTCGCAATGGAGGGGGCGAGGACTGTGGGCTGGGTGGGCAGTGCCTGCCAGCTTGGACCAGCTTTTCCCTCGTTGGACCAGGTCGAGACCAAGCAACAACATCAGTTAATGAATGAATGAATCAATCAATCAACCAGCCAGCCAGCCAGGCTCTGCTTTGCGAAGACCGTAGTCCGTCAATTGATCGTCCACAAGGGGGCGATATAAATACATCGTGTCGCATGATGCACATATGCACCATTGGGTTGGATTGAGACTGCTTCCCATGAGAGGTACCTAGGAACCAACCCCACCCATGTGAGTACTGCGTACCGGTAGTCTCCCAGTCAGGTCGGACAAGGGGTTTCCTGCATTGCGGGATTGGTACTGTTCCACCCACTACCTAAACTAGCGTGCTGTGCACGGTACACTGGTCTTGCGAGCGATGACGTCGCGCCCGCAACTGCACTGCACTTTTCCATGCCGCAGGTTTCCATCGCAGCCAGGTAAATACCAGAAGTCTACCCCAATGGCCATTTTCCCAGGAAAAAGAATGTGTGCCGTGTATCCTGGATGCCTGCTTGCTAACAAGAAGGCCGTACCGCCATGCCGGTACTACCAAGGAAGGTAGGTACGGAGTACAGTCCAAGTACAAGCTGGTCGTGCCTGTCCTTGGCACTCGTCATCACCGCGAGGACGGCAGGACGGCTACACCGTGGTGCAGGACGGCATCCGTACCATGCCTGGGTTTTCATTGTCGATTATGCTACCTGGCTTTGGGTAGACTTGTCACCTCTGGGGAGAATATGCACGTAGCTTAGCAGTAGTGTACACCACCGCAGAGCAGTGCAGAGCAGTGCAGCGCAGCGCACGGCGCATCAGATCAGATCAGATCAGATAATGCAATCGGGAATTCAGGGGCAACCATCTGGGGTGGGCCATCTTGGGGGACCACATGAGAAGGGCCCCGGGATGGGAATGCTCACCGTCTGTCCCTGGCGACTAACAGCTTCGCACAACCCACGACGCTGGCTGCTGTTAACGACCCCACCTTCCAGGGATGTGCCACGCACGACAGGTCGAGTTTGGGAGGGGGAGCTCCATCTGGGTCGAGTCGGGACGCGCCTCGAACCTGGATGCATTGACGAACTGGTGAACTGCCATGTGTCTCTAACTCCCGCCGTAAAACATTGACAACACACCACACCACACCACGTTACAACTACACCGCAACCTCTCTTTACATCCCCTCCTCCTCCCTTGCAATATATCGACAGCTTTCCGCTTCTACCCTACCCTCCCGCCGCAGACCCAGCTACTCCTGCTCAACACCAACACCAACACCCCACCAGCACCACCATCATCATGTCTGCTCCCGTTATCCCTCCCGGCGGCACCTTCTTCGACGCCAACACCTTCAAGCGCTCCTTCATTGACGTCCCAATCGATGCCGACAAGAACAATGCCATTGCTACCAAGGAGTTCATCGAGGCCGCCGAGTCTCTGACTCCCATCTTCGGCACGCTGCCTCCTCCCTCCACCGGCCCAGCGAGACTCGCTCCCTGAAGCTAACAGCCCGGCTGCCAGACCTCCTCGGCCCCACCACCTTCTCCCTCGTCAAGAACGATATGAACGGCAACATCACCGTAGGGATATTATCACTTCCCGCTGCCTCCAAACAAGCAGACCTGCCAGTGCTGACTCCTGCTTGCTGCCGCAGAAAATAAACCAACGCTACACAGAGGCTACTGCAGAGTCCGCCACCCTGCAGGAGCTTGTCGTCAACGAGCTCAAGTCCAAGAAGCATGTTGCAACCGAGGGCCTCTTGTGGCTGACCCGGTGCGTCGTCTCCTGCTAGCCCCGGGTCCCTCTCCCCCCCAGACCGTTCCGGGGCCTGCAACTCCGTTCACTGGTCCCACGCTGACACAGACCTCGATGGAAAACAGGGGCCTCGAGTTCATGTGCCTCGCCCTCAACGCCAACGTCAACAACAAGACCGAAGAGCTCGCCACCTCCTTCCGCAACGCCTACGGCACCACCCTCAAGCCCCACCACAGCTTCGTGGTCAAGCCTCTCTTCAGTGCCGCCATGAGCGCCTGCCCCGCTCGCGCAGACTTCTACAAAAAGCTGGGAGACGACGAGGCCAAGGTGAACGAGCTCATGCAGCAATACCTGGCCGCCCTGGACAAGATCATCGGCATCCTCAAGGCCTTTGTCAACAGCAAGGAGGCAAAGTGGTAGATATCACATGCCGTGTGCATGTCCTTCACCTGCGGGCTCGAGGAGGACAACTGTTCGCTGCTCATAGAAAAAAGAGTGAAATTCCATGTTAGCGAGTCACAACATTTATGGCCCGGGACCCATGCTCGGTTGAATCTACAAGCACTCGTCTCTGCTCGCCCAGATATGTCAAGAACTGTATACCTGTGAGAGTCTCATGACCAAGCGACATTCTGGGCTAGGCTCTGACCAGACACACCGTCATGGCTCGTATTCCCTCCTTGCTATCCTCTCACATAGCAATTTGAGCGTCTCTCCAGCCCACTCAAAGTCGTCCATGTCCAAGTATACCTGAGCGCTCAAGCGGGCCCAGAATCTCCCACCGTGGTAGAACAAAGGGATGAAGGTCTGATAGTCATCCACGAGGGCCTTTGTCATCCATGACCAGATCCTCTGGGCGTCGTCACGGGGGATCACTATATCGTCCGCTCTCACCTGTGTTTGAGCATCCTGGCCCTCCGGCGCTGCTGAACTCACACGTACTGCAGCATCCTGAGCACAGTCTCGCCGTGTTTCAGTCTCATCTTCCCTGTCCACCGGAGTGGAAGAGTCCTGAACGTGATCCTGCAGGACCACAAGCGGCATTGCAACATTGACCATGGCACAAGTCGTGAGGCTGTCTCCGTGCCCGTTCCTCAGCACCCATGTCCTGAGCTTCTCCGAAACCTTGACTCCGCCTTCTGTTGCCAGGGTCCGCATATATCGCTGGATCCTCGCCTCCCCGCCCAACACCCTCTCACGAAAGTCGAGAGCATCCTTAACACACAGGTATGGTGAGTTGTCTAAAGTGCCAACATACTCAAATGCGTTCACAAACACGCTCTTCGTGGTTGGCGGCAGCGGGTTTGCCCTCGGTGCCGCGCTGGGGAGTGGCACGTAGCCATGAGAAGTTGGCACGGTCGAGCGGATGAGGTGCTGGTTGCGCTGGGGCACGTAGAAGACGGCACACCCGCGCGGCACAAGGAGCCACTTGTGAAAATTCGATACGAAGAAATCCGGGTCCAGCGCCTTCATGTCCAGCTCTAGCATCCCGACGCCCTGGGCACCGTCTACTATGGACAGAATCCCTAGCTCGCGGCATGTGCTGACCATTTCCTTGTATGGGAAACACACACCCGGCACCGAGGAAACAACGTCAAAGACAGCAGCGCGCGGTCTCTTGAGCTGGCGGCTTTCTTGGACTGCTCTCTTGAATTTGGCGATGATGGCGTCGTCCGAGATAGGATATGTCAGCTCAATAGACCTGCTGGAAACCCTCCCATATGTCGAGTCAACGACATAATCGACTGTTTTCCCGATTCCGCCGTAGATGGTACTAAAATGGATAATCTCGTCCTTCCCGTCCTCAGACCAGAGCAGACTGCGCAGGACTTTATGAGTTTGCGGCAAAGAGGCGTCAGTTCAGCATGTCGTCAGAAAGCAGAGCAGACGCTCACGGGTGCGCGGGAGGACTGACCTGTGTTCAGGCCGACAGTAGCATTAGCCACGAAGACAACGTCATCCACGGATGGCGCATTGATAAGCCTCGCAGCAGCCTCGCGGTTCTCGTCGAGGAGCGCAGGAAAGTCGTAGCGGATGAACTGGTCAGGTCGGCGCTCATGGAGGTTCTGATAGTGCCGCAGCCTGTTTTGGATGTGGACGGGGATGGTGCCAAAAGAACCATGATTTAGGTTATCTGCTGTGTGTTAATCGCCCGCTACGTCCTGGTTCACTGCGCAGCATGACGGACAGAGGGCCACAAAAGGAGGAGACTTCTACTGACGATAATCTGGGTCGAAAAGGAACTCGCTTTCCCGAAGGCTTCTTCCGAAGTCCAGGGGCAGCTTGTTTCGGTTGCCTGACTTGTCCGGGTCTCCGTCCGCGGTTGATTGTGAGCTCTGGCTGCGTGCTGCTAGTGTCCGCGTCATCCTGTATACCGGCAGGGTGGACTGGCGGGGAGTCCGTCTTCAGAGTTGCATGTGCAGTCTTGTTGGGTAGTGGCTCAAGACCCCGTGAGGGAAACAAGTTGGAAGTCGTGAAGGTGGCCGGGCCGGGACCGGATCGGAGGTGCACGCGGGGAGGGGCACGGGCGCCGTAAGTGTTGAGACATGACCGGGACCAACAACCAACCTTTTGCCGTGCTTCATCTTGAGTCCCCTCGGTCTGATATCTCTTGGTGGTGTTTCGATATGCATTTGAGTAAAGGCACATTCAAATTTGGCTTGTGGCACACGGTCATGCTCAGTGGGTGCTCAGCGACGTTGGGTCCGGATGTCGTTCAGTGTTGCTCGGTGCGATCCCGTGTCTTGTCTCACCTAACCTCCTGTCTAGGTACAATAATTCAGCCAACCCGGCAAGTATAACCTGCATTATGAGATCGATTATGATCAAGAAGACAATGTCAGCACATGACGCCACGAAATAACCTTGGCAGTGCTCGACGGGGGCAGACCCCTCGCGGGGCGTGCCGAGGATCTGCCATACTTCCAAGGTTCGGAAGCGAGATATATTGGCCAAGGACTCAATCAAGGGCTGTGCGGGCCGGAAGTTGTTCTCCAGGCATTGGCGCGCCCAGCTTCGTTTGAATTTTCCCAGCTTAGGCCCAGAATTTAAGGCACGTCTTGCAGTCCCCGCGTAGCCGTTTGAGCCGGATGAGGTTGTATCTAAGCCTAATGGGGCCTTGACCACCGCCTTATTTGCTCCCCAGCTCCCGGGCACCCTGGCCACGGCCAATAGGAGTCACGGCGTCGACAAACGGGACGAACCTGACCTGGCACATGGCCCAGATCATCCCTTCCGATGTACCTTTTTCGCCAGGGACAAGATGTGATCACCCTCGTGGCTTGATTACGGTTGAATGTACCCAGGCAGACAGCTTGCGGCCCTTTGGGGTGGGAGGGGAGTTGACGTCTGCGACTTGACGTCTACTACGGTCTGATCAGTTGTTTAGCCACCCAATATAAACTCGATGGCCGTCCATCGTTTGCCCCCCCCCCTGGTCCAACTTCGTCTTGGTCAACGGTGCTCAAGCGGTAGGTAGAGACTGCACGTTGAATAGCCATAGCACCTTTCTCACCCTACCCAATCTGCGGCCAGCATCACCGCCATGCTCCTCAACCTGTGCCTCGCCGCGACCTTCGGGTTGTCATTGACATCGCCCGCTCTCGCCCAGACTTTCGACTGGGCCGCAGCGTACACGAAAGCAAATGCTGCCCTCGCCAAGCTGTCAAACCAAGATAAGATCAATATTGTTACCGGCGTCGGCTGGGATAAGGGACCTTGCGTTGGGAACACACAGGCCATCTCCTCCATCAGCTACCCTCAGCTGTGTCTACAGGACAGCCCCCTGGGAATCCGTTTCGGCAAGGCCTCCACCGCCTTCACTCCCGGTATCCAAGCCGCTTCGACATGGGACATCGACCTAATTCGCCAGCGGGGCCAGTTCATGGGCGCTGAAGCCAAGGCCGCTGGCATCCACGTGCAACTTGGACCCGTCGCAGGGCCCTTGGGAAAGATCGCCCAAGGTGGTAGAAACTGGGAAGGCTTTGGGCCTGATCCCTACTTGACTGGAATCGCCATGGCCGAGACCATCCAAGGAATGCAGGGCTCAGGCGTTCAGGCTACTGCGAAGGTCAGTGGCTTTTGGAAGCTTCTTCCACTTCCTGGGCAACAGGGCTGTCTTGATAAACGCCTGCTCCTCTGTCCCCAGAAATCTCCAACAGCCTCGGCAGTCTACAGATCCAGTGGCTGGTGACACAGGCTGCATCGGAGACTGTTCTTTCAGCCCCATTACGCCAATGGCTGACTCTCGATGTGACAGCATTATATCTTGAATGAGCAAGAGAAGAATCGCGAGACCATGTCAAGTCGTGTTGACGACAGGAGCATGCATGAACTCTATCTTTGGCCATTCGCTGACTCCGTCAAAGCCGGGGTGGCTAGCGTGATGTGCAGTTATAACA